>JAJJMA010037218.1:0-15370 GCA_023529015.1 Papaver nudicaule
TGTGACTCGGATCGGATCAGCAATCTTACCCCATTCACATAGATCAAAAACGATTGGTAGATGTACATTTTCAACCGGTTTTCAAATGAGGAATACCCATCTTGATTTCACCTACTAAATTTTATACAACGGTGTGCATATGATATATGACTACACAACAAGACTAATACCCCAGACCAAACAAGACTAAAACCCATTTAGGCTGGTTCCTATGGGGGTCACCAAATAAACTGAATTGCTAGGCCGCATGGCCTAGCAAATCTCTTCTCCCACCATGGTAAAACTAGCAAATTTCAATTAACTAGCTTATTTTAATGTATTTAGTGGATCCAAATAAATAAAGAAATATTAAAAAGCTAGATAGATGTGCTTGGTGGGTCTTTTATAGAGATCCGTTTTTAATAAAATATATTTTAAAACCTAAAAAGTAGGAGAGATATTAGGTTGATCGACGAAAAAACCGTCGACCAATGAAAAAACCGTCTACCGATAAAAAATTCATCGGTCGATGGAAAAAGTAACTCACATTGCAAAGTACCATTTCCTCTCTATGCTAGGTCCATAGTGGACCAAAATAACCAAATATTGGGATTTGTTATCCCATAGGAAAGGGCCTTAGGTACCAAATTTTGACCACTGTAGGCCTGCTTGGTACAGTTTCAGACATTTTCCATTTCAACCGTTTTTATGATTTTAAGAATTTCTCTGATGCGAATTCACTTCTCGTTACACTGACAAATGTAGCGTGCTTGATACAGTTTCAAACATTTTCCATCGGTTCACATAATTAGTTTCTACATCCACTCCCCCTTGGTACTATTCCCATCTTGTGTCGTGCATCCCTCTTAGACTTTCTCCCATTAGACCTGACCCTTGTTGACATATTTGTCTCTTCATCTAAACTAATATCTATGACCTCTAAGAGAACCTCTTCCAAGATCAAAGTTTTTCCAGTAATTGGTACTAGAAATCCCTTGTCATTCGCTATCATCTCTACCCCTTTCGAAGGCATCTAACATGAATACCCTCTTTCCAAGTGTGTTGAATATGTTCTCATGTGCCCTCCCTCCATTTGTCTCTGCTCCTCTAGCTTCTCTGTTAAGTTTCCCACTGGTTTTTCTCTAGACTATTTAAGGGAAATAGGAAGATCTAATCGCCTAAGCTCCAATAAGAATTCTCCAAGAGTCGTCATTAAATGGAGTCATGGTCTTATCCCAATTCCTCGTTATCTGGATATAACAATTAATCTTTTCTTTATTGTTGAGTTTTGTGCAGGTAAGAATCCATCGGAAATCATGGAAGAAGATACTGGTAGTTCAAACAGAGTTTCAGCAAGGGATGGCAAGCTTCACCAACTTAACAATATCATACAAATCACCATGTCCACATCCATCACGTGTTCTTTCTCTGACACTCCTACTCAACTCTACCTCGGTCAAACCCAATTTGAATTCATGCAATACTTTCAACAAAACTTTCAAAAGTCCTTTTATATTACCACCCTCTTCAAATGGTACATCTCTGTCATTAAAAACCCACTAAACAAGACAGTTATCTCCCATAGTGTGGATACAAATTGCAACAGTCACCATGTGACTCATGTACTTGTTAAGGTGAAGTCTATTTCGAGCCACGTGACGCATGTACTTGCTAAAGAAAGGTCAAACTCGTGCAAAGACGAGGGACAAAGACGCACCAACAAATAGGATACAAAATATTGTCTCTCTCCAGAACTCTGGCTAATGTACTTGCTAGAGAATCCTGGACCCAAACAAAAAATAACCTGAGCAAATACATCCCCGTGACATACCAACCCATTTATGAACCGTTGTCTAGACTCTATATAGCAGTAGGGTTTAACAAGTATTTCCTCTCCACTTTCTACAACACCAAACCCAAAAATAATACTTTCAAAATCTAACAACTCTATATCTCTTCTGTTGAAGACATCACTGAAGCTATGAGCATCAATCTCCAAATACCAGACTCTCTACGTCCAACCATTAAAATCATCAAAGATATTCTTAAACCCAAACCTATTCAAGATGATAGATGGTGTGTTGTTGCCAAACTCCACAGTCCATCTCTAGTCACATTTCAAGATGTTCATACTCACATCCGAAGATACTGGAATATGAAGAGAGATGTTGAAGTAACTCCTTACCAAAAGAGAAGAAACTTATATTTCATGAGGTTTAAATCTATTAAAGATTACTCGGAGACGAACAAACCTAAGCCATGGCTCATAAATTTTTCTTTCCTCGCTATTGTCCATATTCCAACCGCAGGAGTCTAAGATACTAGAGAGGAGGAATTTGATAGAATTCTCTTGAGTATCCATATTCTCAGGATGCCAACAGACTACATTACTGATGCTGCTATGGAACTGATTGTATCAACAGCTGGAACCTTGTATACTTTCAAGAAATATGGAAGAGACTTTTATGAAAAGAATGTAGAAGCCCTGGTTGTTGTTCAGGTTGACAAAAGACTCCCTTTAGGAATTGAAACTATGGTTGAAGGAGTTAAAACATGGCTGGAATTCAAATATGTTCTTTATCCTTTCCAAATGTTCCCTTTCTGCAGAACGCTCGATTATACTAAGGATCAGTGTAATCCTAGAAGAAGAGAAATTGCAGCTGTTGCTCTAGCTAGAGGACCCCCAACACCTCTCCGTCCATTAATCCATACTACCCTCCAAAATCCTTTGCCTAAATGCTCAGTTTTACCTTCTACAATCATTCCATCCAGAAACAACATCACTATTAACTCTCAAATAGCATCTAATGAACAAGGCCAAAGTTCTTCTACTATTATTGGCTCTTTCACTAAGCCAAACATCATTAGAGGACCACCAGTGTTAAACACCAAAAATTCCTTTTTGGCTCTTCTAAAAACTGTCACTCAAAACCCGATTCCTCTAAAGCTTTAGCAACCTCTACCAACAACATGGGAGAAGTTATCGAAGGTATCCCATTTTCCCTTCCTAAACCTAACTTTGAAACTCAAGGAGACTCTTTCAATCCTTTTATTCTGAGACCCAGTCTTAATAGCTCAAGACCATCTTCCAAAGCCCAACTCATTCCTGTGTCTATTTCTCAAAACCCGAATCCAAAAACTGACTCGGCTCCAAAGTCTAAAGGCACCTGGTCTAGAAACACCACCACCACTAAAGGAAATATTCTTCGTAATACTTCGACTATTGGGGTACCCAAAAAGAGAAGCATGTCCGCTTTCAGTCCATACCAAAAGAGGACTAAATCGACTGTGGAAACTCAATCTCCAAATTTCAACTGGACCATCAGTGTAGAAAATGACTCTCAGAGTAACTTTTCTATGTTCTCGGAAGGATCGCACACTGTAAGTCAGAGAAACAAGATTCAGCACCAGTATGCCAGAAAGAGAATGAATAACACTAAGAAGGCTAACGGGAAAAACCTGGAAGGAGAAAGCAAGAAAGACATGATTTTCAAAATCAACATGCTCTTGTATGTTATTTGGAGGTTTCCTGGATAAATCATATTAATTTTGTATTGTCCCTAAATTCTATTTTGTACTTTGGGGAAATATAGTTCAACTATCATCATGACTACTCTAGGATGAAATTTTCTAATTTCTTGAAAACCACTGAGAATAGAATACATCCTAAACTTGATATGATTTCTGCTATCTCTGTCATTAGCTGTTGCAGGATGCTTAGACCTATTGAGTATCCAATTGTTTCTTACTTTTGGCAGTTCATCAAGATCTTATCTTGGAACTGCCAAGGAATAAGACCAAAACCAACTAGACAACACCTAAGGAAACTGATAAATGACAACAATCCCAATGTGGTGTTTTTATCTGAGACTAAAAACCAGGATAGTCTAGTTGAAAAAATCATTAAGTCTTCCTCTTATCACAATGTCATCTGTCATAGCCCAGAAGGTATAGTTGGTGGCATCATGGTGGCTTGGGATAATTCTGTGAAGCTTACTGTCATACATAAAGACGATAATCAAATAGACTGCAATATTTGGTGTGAAAAAACAAAGTCTAATTGGTTTATCACTTTCATGTATGGGAGCCCATATAAAGATGAAAGAAAAGATCTGTCTTGGAATAGAGTTAAATCTTTGGGAATTTCCATGTCTGGTCCTTGGATAATATTAGGTGATTACAATGTAATCCTTAGTACTGAGGAAAAAAGAGGAGGAAATCCCCCAAATTTAACTCAAATGAACAAATATGCTAGAATGTTGAACAACATAGGATTGAAGAACCTTGGTTTCATAGGTTTTCCCTTCACTTGGTCCAATCACCAAGAAGGTGTGAATCTTGTTGAGGAGATATTGGACCGGGGGATGGCAAATGGGGACTGGATTACTATGTTTCCAAATGCCCAAATCAGACATCTCCATGAGATTGGCTCTGATCACTCCCCACTTCTCCTCAATACTGATATCCCTCCCCATAAGAGTAACAAACCCTCTAGATTTTTTGATTTTTTTTTCCAACAGGAGCAGGCTTGTAGGGATATAATAACTGCCAATTGGGAAAATCATTTTCAAGGATCTCATGCTTTTAGGCTTTCCATGAGACTGAAGAATGCCCAAAATGATATAGGAAGGTGGAATAGAACTCACTTTGGGAATATACAGGAAAATCTCAATTGCACTTTATCCACTACCTTAGCCACTCCAACTGCAGAACTGACAACCCCACAGTCATAGAAACCAAAGCTAATATTAGAAAATCTTATGATTATGAGGAAGAACTCTGGAAAATTAAGGGGAATGAAAAGTTCATCAATCTAGGGGATAAGAACACTAAATTTTTTCACCAGAATGCCATCAAAAGACAAAGAAGAAAGAATATAGATGGCCTTTATGATGAACACAACAACTGGATTGAAGGAAGAGACAATATAGCCCACTGTCTTAACACCCATTTTGAAACCCTTCTCACCACTTCTGCTCCCATTATAGACCCTAATATCATCAATCTTGTCCCTACCCAAGTTACTGAAGAGGATAATGAGAAACTCATTAGGATTCCCTCTGAATTAGAAATCAGATGAGCATTTTTTGGTATGCTTCCCAATTCCAGTCCTAGAGCAGATGGGTTTCCAGCTTGTTTTTTCCAAAAAAAAAAACTGGCAAACTGTTGGCACTGACATCATAGCTATTGTTCAAGTTTTTTTCTCTAGTGGCCACATGTTAACCAGTCTAAACCAAACCTATATCTCTTTGATTCCTAAGGTGCAACACCCTTCTTCCCCTTCTGAGTATAGACCTATCAGCCTTTGCAACATTGTTTACAAAATCATCTCTAAAGTTATTGCCAATAGAATGAAACCACTGCTTGAAAAACTCACCTTATCAGTCTGCTTTTGTAAAACAAAGACTCATATCTGATAATATCCTTGCGGCACATGAAATCATCCATGCTATGAGAAAGAAGAGAAGCAAGAAAACTCACTTCATGGGCCTAAAGATCGATATTTCAAAATCTTTTGACAAAGTTGAGTGGCCTTTCCTCATTGCTACTCTTAAGCAAATGGGTTTCTGTGAGACTTGGTGCAACTTGATACACCAATGTATCAGCACCAGCTCCTCTGCAATTCTCATAAATGGGTCTTCTAGTGTTTTTTTCAAGCCTACCAGAGGATTGATACAAGGGGACCCTCTCTCCCCTTATCTCTTCATCCTCTGCATGGAAACATTCTCTAGAACCCTCTATAATGCTGAACAAAGAGGTCTCATTTTTGGCTTTAAGATAAATCCTAAATGCCCTTCTATCAGCCACTTACTTTTTGCTGATGATTGCCTTATCTTCACCAAGGCAAACATTAAGCAAAGTAAGAATCTTCTAGATGTCTTAGATGATTATGGAAAATCATCCGGACAAATGATAAACTTCTTCAAACCTGGAATTTTCTTCTCTCCTCTTGTGAGTAATTCTTTTGGTAAGGAAATCATAGATATCCTTAAAGTCAAGAAAATTAGCTTACATGACAGATACCTAGGGGATCCCCTCTTCAATAATAGATCCAAAGTAGCCTGTTTTGACACCCTTGTTGACAAAATAGACAGTAGACTCAAGGGTTGGAAGACCAAAGACCTATCTCTAGCTGGGAGAGGTCTAATGGCCAAAACTACCTTAGAAACCATACTTGTTTACACCATGTCAACTTTTATCTTACCTAAAAAAGTCATAAAGAAAACCAGAAATAAAATTAGGGACTTTTGGTGGGGTAAACATGGTCTTAACAAAGGCTACTACATGAAAGGATGGAAGAAGTTATGAAAAAGCAAAGAAAAGGGTGGTAATGGCCTCAAAGATTTGGAAAAGCTCAACCTATCTCTCATCTCCAAGAATGGGTCGAGACTTTTCCACCAACCCAATTCTCTGTGGGCTAAATCCATGAAGGCTAAGTATTATCCAAACAGTAATCCTTTCCAATATGTGTGTAAAAAGGACTCCTCTTGGGCTTGGAAGGGAGTTCACAAAGGGATAATGCTAATCCAAGAAAATAGCATTTGGGAAGTGGGGAATGGCACTAACATCAATATTTGGAAGGATCATTTGGTTCCTGGGCTAGAAAATCTCTTCTCCATCACTGATAGTATTTGGCCATATTACTTACTACCCAAAACAGTTGATCAGTTATACAAAGAAGATGGGTGGAATGTAGATCTACTAAAAACCCTTGTCACTGAAGAAGATATAACAAAAATCCTCACTCTCAATCCTAACAGACTCAATGAAGATATTCTGAGATGGAAAGGAAATCCACAAGGAATTTTTACTAGTAAATCTATGTATGACCACCTAGATGGCAAAGATGAACAACTGACTGATACTCTTGCATGAAAGATATGGAAACTGAAAACCATCCCAAGAATTCAGTTTTTTATATGGAAAATGAAGACAAAGATTCTCCCTTCAGTGCTTCTCTGGCTGTGCACATTAAACATATAGACCCCACTTGTAGTATGTGCAAAACCAGTCATGAAAGTGGAGAACATCTCTTCATGAAATGCAACTTCACTAAGGCTGTTTGGGCTCTTTGTTACATAAACCTTGAAATTGTTACCAGAAACTTCACTAATCTGACAGACTGGTGTGCATATTGGTTTAGCCCAACCCACCAAATTACCCAAGAAGGGACTTGGAGTGCTTTCTGTGCCACCATATGTCGGCATGTTTGGAAAGCAAGGTGTGAAATGATTTTTCAGAAAAAAACCACTGATCCAAAATACACAGCTAACTTAGTTCTGCAACAGTTGCATGAATTCTCTAACAACACTACAAATGTGAGAAAACAAATCTCTCAAAGGACCCATGAAAGTGGGGAGCCAACTGAGAACTTGGTAACCGACACACAAGGCATTACAATGGTTTTTACTAGCCATTACAAGTCAGCAAATGAGCTAACATGAATTGGTGTTATTATTTTTGATGTAACAGGTACAACAGTTGGGAGAAGAGCAACTAGCTGCAGAAAAGAAGGGAAAGAAGCAACAGATTGTCTAGCAGCAGTTGAAGTTGTGGAGTGGGCAAACCAACTACAATGTCAGAGTTTCACGCTTTTGGGATCAAACAAAAAACTAATGAATGCTCTCCTGCTAAAGGAAAGAAAAACTAGTTGGTATTCCAACTCCAAGATAGACGGAATCATCTCCTTGCTATCTTCTTTTGAAAGAGTCTGTATTAAGGTGTCTAATCCTAAACATTGTAAGGACCTATTAAATTTAGCCGTCTTGGCCAGCAGAACTCAAAGCCCTCTAGTCTGGGAGGCAAACCACTTATATGAGCTTGTTTAAGCTCCTGTTCTTAATCTAATTTTCACTTAAATATATATATATATATATCTTCCATAGTAGATAATACGATTTTCAGAAATTTTGATACAATTTCAATGCTCTTCCAACCAATTGCTCGTTTGCTAGTTGACCTTTTTATACTCCCTCTGTTTCAAAAAATTAGGTCAGTTTGACTTTTTCCTAAAAATTAGGGAACTTAATTAAACTAAAATATTTGACTTAAACTTGTTTTTTTTATGATTGGTTTATCGTTGACATGTGTCATGGGTTAACAAAGAAAAAACAAGTTTAAGTCAAATATTTTTAGTTTAATTAAATTCCCTAATTTTTAGGAAAAAGTTAAACTGACCTATTTTTTTGAAACAGAGAGAGTATTTCTTTGGCATTCACTTCAACTTCATTCTTCATTAGTGGTTTTTTTGGCTCCCTATATAAATTTGCATTTGGAGAGTAGTTCCAGTCTTTCAGAAAAACCATCTTATTTAGACACCTAAAAGCTATACAACTAAGGAACTCCACACAAATGTATATGTGAGAGAACATTTCAGGGGGGTTTAGCCGTTAAACCTATAAAGATTTGATGTTACCAATAAATCGTTTTCCGACCATTATTAACTACAGGGGTCTAGAATACAGTCTGGATTTTTAGAAATTGTCGATAGTCGACCTAACGCAACAATTCCTTTCCTCATCTATATAGATGCAGGCAAGTACAACGGTACACAAATCATAAAGAGAAAGATCAGCCATTTTTATACATCATTAAACCGCACTGTACATTACAAAATATTTGCCTTGACATCTGGGTTGCACAGACGCGCCAGTTTTGGGCACGAGTCCGCGTCAGACTCGTGTCGGACACAGACGCACCCACGACGCGCGTACGACGCGGTCAACTCGGTCAACTCTGTCAACTCTCTCATTTCAAGTGATAATTCAGTACAAAAAATATTGATCTCCCAGCTTGGGAGCTTAACCATTGGACAATGCATGCTTTTAAGTAAGTTGTATGTACTACATATACATACTTTGTTCTTTTCAATATTTTATACTACTTCAACTAGCATTAATATCATATATTAGTATATTTAATATTTATATTTACTAAATATATAAACGTGTCCGCGTCCTACATTTTTGAGACCTCGCTCGTGTCCGCGTCCGTGTCGTGTCGTGTCCGCGTCTCCGCGTCCGAGTCCGTGCAACCCAGCTTGACATAAATACAAAAAAGTATGTCTAAAATTTCTCCATTAAGGACATCCTTACCTACTGCAGAGTGCAGTTAAACTTACCTACAATTAATTAGTCTGATCTGCACATTAAATACGCTTACCTGCCTCATTCACGTATATTGACCAAGCTACTGCAGGAAAACCCTATCTACATCTACATTAGTATAAAGCAAGAAGCAGCTGGTCATATAAAGCAACAGTATAGTAGGTAACTGTTGGATCTGATGTCATTAATGGATCATATCCAATGTGAGTTTGTTGAAAGAAATAAAACCTTAGCCATTTAGATGCATGCCTTACTAAAGCTGATGGTAGCCGATGATCATGACCGTATCAGTTAAAGTAGAATAGGAAAATATGAGGAAAAGAGTAATAATTAATTTGTTTGAGTTGAGTAATAATTTTGTTTCGTTTGTTATTTGGGATGTTTAGCAACATATATCAAGCAAGGAACTCACTTAAATGGAATAAGTTTAGACCTCAATTATACAATTAGGTGTCCCATTGAGTGGTTCTTATTTCTTAACACTAATTAACTAACAACAAAACAAGACGTCCAAACAAACAGCATATCCCAAAAAGGAAAAGAGGAAACTTTAGTATAGGGGGTGAATGCCAGAAATGGCAAGACTGTATTGGCACGGCACAGGGTTCGTCGACCATTTATGCCATGCCAAAGCATTGATAACACAAACCTGTGATATAATTTATGGGTTTTGACGGGTCTATAAATACGGAGGCCTGGCCGTTCATTCAATGTTACCAGCTTCACTGCTATCTACTATCCAACTTATTCAAGTTCCGCTTATTTATAGTTGCTTTCCAGCTCCCATTTTCATGCAAGAAAATCTTACTAAACTAGAGAGAACATTTGCAGGTAGCCTTCGTATCCAGAAATTTCTCACCTTCTAAATTGAGAAGCCAGAGATCAGTTCCTTATACATAAAAGAGGAAAAAAAAGAATCATAATGGCATTATTAAGTTCAACAAATACTTCGCTTCTAACTCCTCTAGGATTCCTAGAAAGAGCAGCCATTGTGTATGGTGACTGCACTTCTATCATCTACAATAAAACCACTTACACATGGAAGCAGACATACCATAGATCTCTTCAGCTTGCTTCTGCTATTAGATCGCTCGGCATCGAATGCGGTCACGTCATCTCAGTTCTATCACCTAACGTTCCTGCTATGTACGAGCTTCAGTTCGCAGTGCCTATGAGCGGAGCCATTCTCAATAACATAAATACACGTCTTGATGCACGCACCATATCAGTCCTCCTACAGCACAGTGAATCCAAACTCATATTTGTTGATTTCCTTTCTCGCTCTAAAGTTCTAGAAGCTTTTTCTCTCTTTCCTTCGAACATTAAACCTCCGGTACTCGTGATCATCAATGATGATGACTGTGACGATCTGGCTGAAATTAATGGCTCAAACTCAAATCCATCCCCAGCCGTTGATCAGGATCTTGATATGACTTACGAGGAACTAATGAAGAGAGGAGATCCATCCTTTGAGTGGATCCCACCGAAGAGCGAGTGGGATCCGATGGTGCTGAACTACACGTCCGGTACAACGTCATCTCCCAAAGGGGTCGTTCATTCTCACCGTGGTCTTTTCACGATGACCGTGGATTCTATTATATACTGGTCCTTGCCAAAACGACCGGTGTATTTATGGACCTTACCAATGTTTCATGCTAACGGCTGGAGCTTTACATGGGGCATTGCTGCAGTTGGTGGGACTAACATTTGTCTACGAAAATTCGATGCTTCAACCGTATTCAGTTTGATACATCAGCATGATGTCACTCACATGTGTGGGGCCCCGGTTGTTCTCAACATGTTAGCTAATGAGCCAGGTAAACAACCACTCCAGAGACCAGTTCAGATCTTAACTGCCGGGGCTCCACCGCCGGCACCGGTGCTATTCCGAGCTGAATCATTGGGGTTCATTGTGAGTCATGGATACGGATTAACTGAGACCGCCGGATTAGTTGTCACCTGCGAGTGGAAACCCGAGTGGGATGGATTATCTGGAGACGAACGAGCTAGGCTGAAGGCAAGGCAAGGGGTGCGAACGATTGCAACTGCTAAAATTGATGTGATGGATGTGGAATCGGGTTTGAGTGTAAAACGAGACGGGTTATCACTTGGAGAAGTTGTTATACATTGTGGGTCAATCATGTTGGGTTACTTTAAGGACCCTGTAGGTACTAGTAAATGTTTAAAGGAAAATGGATGGTTTTACTCGGGAGATGTAGGCGTAATTCATCCTGATGGGTATCTAGAGATTAGAGACAGATCGAAGGATGTGATTATAAGCGGTGGAGAGAATTTGAGTAGTGTAGAGGTGGAATCGGTATTATACTCGCACCCAGCGATTAACGAAGCAGCTGTGGTTGCTAGACCAGATGAGTTGTGGGGCGAGACTCCTTGCGCTTTTGTGAGCTTAAAGTCAGACTCGGAACAGCCGTCAGAGGAGGAACTAATTGAGTTTTGTCGAAATAGGTTGCCTCATTATATGGTGCCCAAAACAGTTGTCTACAAGGAAGAGCTTCCAAAGACATCAACCGGGAAGATCCAGAAGTTCGTGCTTAGAGATTTGGCAAAAGTTTTAGGTGTGCCTAGAGCAAGGCTAAGCGTGACGTTTACTAGAAGGCCGCACAAGAATATCCAAGCCTTTTCGTTTATACAAACGAAGCCCAATATGAATCTATCCGTCGTCTGATGTAATGCATTTGTTTGTTTGATAGGAGTGTATCACAGTATCAGTGACTTGTTGTTTAGGGGGTTCTCTCTTGTATCAAGCAAATAATTTCTTTTTCTTTTGGCTTTCTTGAAGTTGTGTGACGAATATCAAGTTTAACTTGGAGAAGAGATGATCTGTTATTTTTTTCCTCCACTTCTTGTTCTTCCACTGAAAAATTGCACTTCGCGCTTGCTTAATTTTTAACCTTCATTTTACAGTATTTGTTTCATAAATGACATGACTACTACGATGGATGCAGCCCGCATGCACCTAGCTAAAGTATAGACAAACTTGTGAGAAACATGAATGTCTTTGGCAACTTACTAGCGTATATCATTCTGGACCTTATGGTACCCAGATGCTTGGGATTATTTGGGACTCGGAAGAGTCCAACAAAAACAATTTCGCAAGGAATTGCTAGATGACAACAGCAAGGCGAAGAAGCCGGGGTGGAGGCTCCAATCTGAACCAGACTCTTATGGGAAGTATTTTCTGGATACAAGCTGAAATCGTTGGCATGATCCACTGGGTTCCATCTGCTGGCTAATTAAAACCTGAACAATACAATGGATTGCTCCTACGGTTCAAGTTTTCATTTGGAGACTGTTGCACAATGGATTTGCTAATCGAAAGAACGTTAACAGATTTGTTAGCCAAATCGATCCTAGATGCTCCCACTATGAAGACAAGGAGGAGAGCCTTCATCACCTTCTTTTTCACAAAGCCAGGGCCGTTCTCTTGTTTCAGTGGTTATGTCAGAATATCTTTATCATCTAACGAGTATTAACAGAATAAAACCCAAATGACAGTTTCAAATGCATGTTAATAACTTCTCTCTTTCAAAATTCTAAATATCCAGTTGAAGAGAATGTTACAAGGTTAGTAACTGTATACTTAACAGCTATAGCCGGAACAAAATCCATAATCTACCAATAAAAGGAGGAAAAGGAGCAAACACTCTTGCAAGGTAAACAAGCAAAATAATTGAAGATTTCTACGTGAAAATGAACTTGACAAGAGTAAGAAAACGTTACAGGGTGTACTCTAAACATGCAATACAAGGTAAATATATCATTCCTGCTTGTTACGAGCAGCCCTTGCCTTGTGCTTTAGCTCTGCTCTTTTCCACTTAACCATTAGTTTGCATAACGAAAAGAGGGTGTTTACCTGTAGATGGTAGCAGCACATTCATCAAAAGTTCTGAGATAAATGAAGGCGACAACTACCTGGTGAGTAATGAAATAAATAAGAAGTGGTTACTAACCAGGATTATGATTGAAATGATCAAAAGAGGCCCAGACCAGAGTACTGACAGAAAAATTCCGCGCGGATCAAAATAATTTTGACCTGCAAAACTTTTCCAGTTGCTAGCAAGAACTGTATTAATATTTTCTGCGAAGTATACACCAGCCACTGCATATTATCACCAACGTTGAACAGAGCTTTCAGTATCAAGAAGAAGTAAATGATAGGTACGGTCAACAAAAAGAAACTGATTTCCAGGGAGAGCATGGTTCTCCTGGACTTCATAAAGCAGCCCATTTATTAGGACAGCTTAATCTATAGAAAAGGGAGAAGGGATGATTGAGATGTAGTTCACATTTTCTATCTACAGTCATTTCTTCTAGCATCATTAAAGCACTTTCCTCAAAGACATAACAAACATAGAGTTGAAATTTGCTAATGTAAGAAAGAACAGTTTTTTCATCAAATTCATTGTTTCCTTTGGATATCTGAATGGTTAATCAAATACTGAGGCATGGTAGACATTATGGGAGGGGTGAGTTGAAGAAGATAGGGGCACATTGCCCATCATATAGAAGCGTAATGTATGACCCGAACTCCAAGGATTCAAAATAACATGGGCGAACACTCATAAAGAAAATTCTCAGATTTTGTTTTAATCCCACGTGGGTAGCTGGAATATCTACTACAAATCATTGAGTTTAGCAAACCTGAATCTAACACTAGTACGATAAGCAAATGAAAGGCAGTTGAGGGACGCAGAATCTTACATGCCACAAGGAACAAGCACATTTGGAAGTTGATATGTTTTCTTGACAAGATGGTGGTTAGCAGCAAAGCAACGTGGAACGATATTAAGCCAATTAACCAAGGTTCCTGCAAAACCAACCTGATGATCACTGCCAGGCACAAAAGGCTCCCAGAAAAACGAAAAAGATAAATATGTCTATCCAAATTAAGGTAATAGCAGTTAAATAACTCAACAAAGAAGTCAAGTAATAAAAATGTTATGCGAAGATAGGCATATGTATAAAATTATACTCTTGTTTTTAATGAGATCGATTAATATATCTTTAACCAAATGAATAAATAAACCAGAAATCTGGAACACACCAAAGAATGACTATGGTGTTGCGACACACTAATGTCCATTCCAAATAATTTCATTCACCGGCAAAAATAATCAAAGGTAGCCAGCTAGAAAAGAAAAACGAAATGAGATTCAAAAACCTATCCAACCTTTAAAATTTACAAATTGGCATGTTTAACACACTTTTGGTAATCTAACGTTTTCTATCCACTTGAACGTCACTAGGGAGTAGGGAAGGCACAGTTACAGCAAAATATGGATCACAGCAGTCAGTTCAGTAGGGTAGTTTACTCCTACTTTGCATCCCTAATTCTTGAATTCATAAACCCTAGAGCTTGGGTAAATAATTGGATCTCAATTTCACGATACTAAGTAAATCTGAGCAAAGGCAAACATTCGAAATGCAATGCAAACCCTAAGTAATAAGAAGTTTTAATACCTTCCAATCGATCGCGTGGAAGAAACCGATGAAGATGTCAACAGCTGGCTGAAACCCAGTACGAAGCTCTCCACTGAATCTCTCGACGAGATCTGACATTGATTCTATGTGTTCATTCATTGCTGATTTTAGCTCTTCCATGAACTCAGACATAGTGAGCAGAATGAGGAATATTTTCCCTGCTAGTACTTGACTAGGAGTATTAATCCGGGACAATTACCTGGAACCGGAACAAATAATAAGGAAAAGAATAGGTTACCCTCGGTACACAAAATTAACTAGTTATCCCTTCCGAGCTGAGTTAGTTGTCTGCCTGAGTTAGTTGTCTGAGTAAAGATGTGAGGTTAGCTTGGTGAATCTTATTTTATTTTATTATGGTCTGCGTGCCAATTTAGTTTCTAAGTTCTAACCAGATTGTAGCTTTTACACGAGGAACGGATTGTAGTCATATTGTATCTACTTGTTAATAAGCGCCTTGGTTGCTAAGAGGTGTTTGTATATAGTTGTTACATTGTAAATTTTTCCTCGAGACTAGTTGAATGACCTATTAGTAATTACGTAGTTATCCCTTCTTATCAAAATTATAGAGTTATTCTCATGCTATTTCACGCTTGTGATTAGAGGTGTAAAATGTACCAGCACAGCACGACACATGGCACACTAAAGCGTGCTTTTGCATGTTATGTGTCGTGCTATGCTGTGCTTACAACTTTAACGTGTTGTGTAATGGTGTGCTTTTTTAGTCAAAAGCAAAGCACACATGGCACACAGGCACATTTAATTTACATTTTCCTAAAAAAAAA
>JAJJMA010037230.1:1665-12422 GCA_023529015.1 Papaver nudicaule
TTTTTTTTTTTTTTTTTTCATAATCGTTTTCCTATGGCCGATCCTAATTTTAAGGCATATATGATGAAAATCAATTACCATATTTGAAATGGATTTCATCATGTCAAGGTTTGAAACTCTTAGACGATGACCTGACCATCTGATGATTTGCTCATAAAACCCTTGAACATGCTAAAGCCTTTAAGGATCTTTAGACGTTTAAGGTATTGGAGCGTTTTTAAAGAACAAGCTTTAAAGATCTTTGAAAAATGAGAAAATTTATGAAAAATTTGAAAACCCGAAAATTCACAGGCAAACCCTAAGTTGTTTTAATCAGTCCCTGTTTCTAGCGCCAAAATGTATGAGTATAAAATCTGCATAGGTGCATCATGTTCTATATCCCTCAGATCTTATTCACACACACAGTTATTTAAAATTCAAGGTACGAAGACCTCAAGAACAATACCGAAGATATGTAAAAAGACATTAATCAAAGGACTAAACGTATAAAGATTGTAATCCCTCTCTCGCCACTTAGGTTACACCAAAAAATTCCAACCCTTACAATGTTCTCCAAGCTCGCCTTATATAGTCCGAGCTTGGGTGGTTTACAGCTAATAAGACAAGGGACTCAATCGTGGTGGTGTCAGTCTTTGTCGAGTAAGGCGGTTCCTTCGGCGGTACTCCGAAGATGGCTTTGGGGCTTCGGTCCTTTGGGACAGGATCCAAATCCCTTTCTTCTGATTCTTCGTTCGGTGTCCTCGGTCTCACCTATCTCTGGGTTTGATCCCGAGGCTTCGCTACTACTACTTCCTTTGGCGCGATCTTGCCTCTTGGATCTCTGACACGCGTCCCGAGGGGTTTTACCCTCCACATACTCGATCTTTCAATCCTTTGTAGGAATTGGATATGGGGAAACGGGTAAACAAAGAGGCAGAGAGCGCTAGTAGCGAGAAGCGCGTGAGGAATTCCTTGCCTTCTAGGAATAACAACATCGTCAATCGTCCTACTGCTTCCGCGGCACTGGGTTCTCCAATTACTAACGTAGCTCGTTCCCCTGCTATGAATGTGGCTCGTACTCCTGCTGCCAGCGTGGCTCGCAACTCTACCTCGCTGCCCATGTTTGATCCTGTTTTTTTTATCGTTCGGAAATAGGCTTCGAGGGCGCTTCCTTTGAGTTGGTTAGCGGATTTTGGGTCCCCTCGGCTCATGTTGATACTTATACCAAGATTCTAAGGCGTTATGGTCATCTCGTGCCCGTGAAAGCAGCATCCTACCTTGGTAAAGCGGCTCAAGTTAAAACGGTCAACGACCTTCTGGATGTGGCGTCTGGTCTTTATGGCGCGGACCAGAATCCTCCTTCCGAGGAAAAGATAAAGAAATGGGAGGATATTCTTGTTACTGCCGATTATATGCGTTTTAACGTCGCTTGGTTGCTGGAGTTGATGAAGAAGGTGAAGGCCAAGCATGACCCTAGCACTTCGAAGCTCTCCTCTCGGATCAAACAGCTGGCGGAGGACAAGGCACGGTTGGAGAAAGAAGTTGAAACCCAAAAGGCCGAGCAGAAGAGGATTGCTATTGAATTTAGCGCTGCTACTGACGCTCTTGTTGAGGCAAAGAGAGATGTGGAGCGGGTGAGTCTTGAGCTGGAGACTAAACAGAGGGAGCTGGACGAGTTGGTCGAGGCGGATTTATGATTCACCCCCCACCCCCTTTTTTTTTAAAACATTATGCTGAACTTGTTTATTATTGACGATAGTTTCTGCTTCTTCCCTCCCCTCTTTTTTTTAAGAGATTTAATGGTTGGTGATTTGGTTTTATGGATATTGGGTATTGTGCCTATACTTAATTTTTTTATTTTATGCCTTGTTTGATTTATATATATATATATAGGTGTAAGAGTATTGCTTTGTGGTCCCTGTTGTTTGTTCTCTCTCCTTTGATTTCTGCAGATTAGAGTTGGTGTGATGGCGCTGTCGAAGAAATCGCCCACGACATTCGCACTCTGCGCAAGACCAGCTTTGTTTTGCCAGAAGTCCTTGCTTACTTTAGAAAATTATCAGATGACTCCTGTCCGGAATTCGCTGAGGTGAGTTCCATGGTGGCGAGAATAAGGTTATCTGGGCTCGAGCCTGATGAGGCCATGTTAGAGCACCTCCAACACTGCCGGGCTCGTCGAGTTTTTTCTACTTTGAGCATGTATGATGTTTCCCGCGCCCTTCGCATAATAAATGCCTCTTTGAGTCGGGCGTTCGTGTTGTTTCGCACGTTCCGGAGTCGGAGTGTCTAGGGAATGCCCCCGTTTGACTTGTGTCTTTTCGATGTTCGTGTAATAATAAATGTCCTTTATTAAATGCTAAACCTTTGATATATATATGCCTCCTTTCTCTTCTTATTTGGTTGTCTTGTTTTCTCTTCTCTTTATTCCTTCTGTTCTTTCGTCTCTCATTATCATTTTTTTTTTGTTTGCTTTGCCCCCTCTTTTTTTTCTTCACTTGATGGCTTTTCGATTGCGCGGTTACTTCATTGGCTTGTCTTCAGTGCCCTCTGTGTCCACTCCCTTGGACCTTGAGCGCGAGATTGGGCGACTGGAGTCAGTCAAGGAGGAAGCGGAGTTGTTGGTTACTCATAGACGAGAGGATTATGAGGCTCTCCAGCAGGTTTGGAATGACCATCACGCTGAGTGGGAGGCTGCTTATGTCGCTGGAGCTACCCCTGGCGTACAATTTGGTTCTCATAACGAGGCGGGACTTCGTCGGAGGATGGATAGGACCCATAGTCGTCGTACCGTTGCCCTTAGCAGCCTTCTCGAAGCCGAGAGATTTGTCAGGGATATTGATGAGGAACTAGATCGATGTAGGCGCGCTCTTGCTGTAGGCGTTGTTATGCCTTTGGTTTAGTCTTTTTTTTTGCCTTATTGTAGATGCCGTATGGCTATTTTATCGAATAAAAACGTCTTTCCCTTTGAACACGTGTAATGCATGCCCAGGGCGGTTGCACCATGTATTAAATGCGTCATTTTGTTAGTATAAAACGACTGTCATTTGTCTTTTTTCTATTTTCAAACAGCGAAATGGCCTCTGCAGATGGTTTGTGGGTGCTAGCCCTTCCCGTTACTCCCGGTGCCTTAGCTCGAGCTGATCTCGGGAAGGAGGCAAAACGCTTGCGACATGTTCTTCTGGAGACCAAGAGTTTACTTTGCGCCCATGAGCAACGCTGTAAGGATATACGTGCTGATCTGGCCGAACAATGCAAGACCATGACTTTAATCCGTTGTGCGAGCGTGAATTCTGTTTTGACAAATAAGGCGCGTCGTCGCTTTAACGACCTCGTTCAACAGCTTTCAAAGGAAGAAGATTACATGCAATATGCAAAAGATTATGTTGATTTTGTTGCACAGCGTGTTGCTGAATGTGAAGCCGAGCTGGCAGGAATATCTAATGTGTGATGTTTATTTTGTGGCTTGCTAGGCTTATGAAAGCGCGCCCTTGCGTTATTTTTGATTATCAAGTATGTAAAACAAGAGTTGCCAAGTATAATGACTGCGCTTTTTTGTTTGTGCTGACTCTTTCTAGTAGAATGATTGTACGTGCTTGTGTTGTGTTTTGATATAATATTTTCCTTGGTTAGATTGATTCATTACTATGAAAGGCAGCGTGTTCAGTGCGCTCCTTATGGGGTTTTGGTGCCCAATCGACCAGGGTGATCAGTGCCCTTGTGTTAAATCGATTTTGTTATAAAAGGCAGCGTGTTCAGTGCGCTCCTTACGGGTTTTCGGTGCCCAATCGACCAGGATGATCAGTGCCCTTGTGTTAAATCGATTTTGTTATAAAAGGCAGCGTGTTTAGTGCGCTCCTTGTGGGTTTTCGGTGCCCAATTGAGAAATCGATTTTGTTATAAAAGGCAGGTTGTTCAGTGCGCTCCTAAGGCAGCGTGTTCAGTGCGCTCCTTACGGGTTTTCGGTGCCCAATCGACGAGGATGATCAGTGCCCTTGTGTTAAATCGATTTTGAAATCGAGAATGATAAAAAGAAATGGTAGGGCGTTCTGTCAAGATGCCTTCCCCATATATATATTATTATTATTATTGTTTAGGGCCAAACATGGGGCTAAAATAAAAGAAAAGGGATGAAATCGCCGTCGTCATGGCGCGAGTTAAGCGTAATACAATTTAATCCATTTACCATTTATCGGTGTATATATCTCTTTCCCGTTCATGTAGTTGAGGTAATAGTAGCCGCTTTCTGCAACTTTTCGTACGATATATGGTCCGCGCCAATTTGCCGCGAACTTCCCAGCCTTCGCTTTTCTCTGCACGTGTTTTGCAATTTTTAGTACGATGTCTCCGACTTTGAAGGAGCGCGGTATCACTTTCTTGTTGTAATAACGCGCCTTTGTAGCTCTGTAAGTTTTTGCGAATTGCTCCGCTCTGGCCCTACGCTCTGCGAGTGCATCAAGATGCGCGATCCTGTTCACGTTGTCTGGTTCAGTGTGGCTTGCCATGGCAACCCTGGCAGACGGGACCGCGACCTCGGCAGGTAGGATGGCATCTTCCCCATATACCAGCGAATAAGGAGACGCCCCTGTAGAGCTGCGCTTAGAGATCATGTATGCCCACAATGCCAGAGGCAAGTGTTCGTGCCATCCTCTGTGGTGGTCATGAACAGTTTTGCTTAGTATTCTCAATAGCGTTTTGTTGGTGGACTCTGCTAGTCCATTTCCCTGTGGGTAGTACTCAGTGGACGCGTGCTGTTTTATGTTGTACTTGGCTAGCAGATCCGACACCTTTTGGTTGATGAATGAAGTGCCATTGTCCGAGCGGATAATCATGGGTGCGCCGAAACGGCAGATGATGTATTCTTTGATAAACGCGACAATAGTTTCTCCTTCGTAATTTCGTAAAGGCGCTACCTCTACCCACTTGGTCGAATATTCTGTCGCCGTGATTATGTATTTGTGCCGGCTGGAAGATAGAGGGTTTATGGGGCCAATTAGGTCTAGACCCCAGCTATGAAAGGGCCACGGGGCAAATACACTGTGTAACTCTTTGTGAGGCGCTTGTATCACGTTCCCGTGAAGTTGACAAACGTCACACTTTCTTACGAATTTTGCCGTATCGGCTTCCATGGTGGGTCAGTAATAGCCTCCCTCGTGGATGTGGACGAATAGCTTGCGCTTCCCTTGGTGTTCCATCTCATGAGCTTTGGTCATTACTGTCTGCGCTTCCTCCTTGCTCAGGCACCTCAACGCCCCATTATCGAAGCTCCTCCTGTATAAAACCCCATCGGTGATAAAGAAACGTGCCGCCTTTTTCGTTATTACTAGAGCTTCAGTCTCGTCTCCTGGGAGCAATCCGTTCTTCAAATAATTGACATAAGGTTGTCTCCAGTCTATTTCCTCAACCGTGCAGACCTATGACGGTTGTGGCGGCGACTGACAATCAGTGCACCCGCCTTGTAGAGTCGCGGCCTGTGTTGCCATCTCGGGCCAGTAATACCCTTTTCTCTGTAATCTTCTGTACAGGGGAATTACTCCTGAATGTCCGCACGTTTCTTGGTGGACCTTGGCTAAAAGCCTCGTTGCTTCTTTATTTCCTACGCATCGTGCTAATGCTCCACCCGCCATTCGATAGTAGAGTTGCCCCTTGATGACCACAAAGGACTTTATTCTTTTGAATAACATTGATCTTTCCTCTTTGGGCTTGTCGAGCTCCCTCATGACTCCTTTTCTCCAATCATTTTCTTCCTCAAACTTCATTTCTCGTAGCCAAGTGCTGGGGAGCTCTTGTCTGTGTACGGCGATCGAGCCTTCGTCTTTGCCGTTTAAGTTGATTTTCGCCGCTAGGGTCGCTAAAGCGTCGGCGTGCCTGTTCATGGTTCTTCCCGTGTGTCCCAGTTCTATCAGGGCGAACTTGCTCATCTGCTCCTATGCTTCTGCGCGGTAAGGTCAGGTGCTCTTCCTTGACATGGAAATCACCCCCCGCTTGACTGGTGACTAGTTTTGAGTCGCCATGTACATGGAGTCGGGAGAGCTCCATTCATTTTGAGGCCTATTAGGAACGCCTCGTACTCGGCTACATTGTTGCTGCACGCAAAATCTAACTTGAAGGCGAATGAGAGTAGTTCCCTTCCCTTCCTGGTGTTTCAAACACGATACCTACGCCTCCATATAATCCATAGGACAACCCGTCGAAGTACATGTCCCAGACGCCTTCTTCGTCAAGCTCTGCCACTTCCCCAGGTATGTCCTCATGGATACTGGTTTCATCGCTTCCCGGGAACGCGGCAAGGAGATCTGCGATTGCTTGTCCCCTTACGCCTCGGGGTCTTTGGTAATGGAGCCCAAATTCTGATAGTTGTAAGGACCATCGCGCGGTTCGACCGGTCAAGTATGGTCGTTCGGCTAGGTAAACCATGGGGTTTGCCGCAACGATTACCAGGGTCTGATGCGCCAGTAAGTATGGTCTTAACTTCTGAGACGCGTAAATCAGAGTTAAACACGCTTGCTCAATCCGTGGGTATCTCACTTCAGCGTTTCTTAAAACACGGCTCACGTAGTATATAGGAAAGAGCTGATCGTTTCCTAAATCTTGAGCGAGGAACGCCCCTATGGCTTCAGAGGTGTACGCCAAGTAAAGGTGTAAGCGCTCTCCGGGTATCGGTGGTCGCAGAACTCGTGGGGTCGCCAAGTAAAGGTGTAAGGCATTTCTTTACGTTTTCAAAAGCGTTTTGCTGGGTCTCCCCCCACTGAAACGCGCGTCCCTTCTTTAAGAGTGGAGTGAAAGCGGCCATCATTTGCGTTAAACCTGGTATGAACCTTCGGACGTAGGATATCTTCCCTAGAAAACTTTGAAGTTCTTGCACATTGACGGGCCTATCCATGCTAAGTATCGCCTGCGCCTTTCCTGGGTCCACTTGTATTCCTTTGCTAGTAACCACGAACCCCAGGAACTTGCCAGATGTTACTCCGAAAGCGCATTTGAGAGGATTCATTTTGAGCTTGTACTGCCTACAACGCTCGAATACCGTTCGCAAGTGGCTGATGTGGTCTTCCCTTTTCTGAGATTTGACAACGATATCATCAACGTATACTTCAACTTGCCGGTGGATCAAAACATGAAAGATGGACACCATAGCTCGTTGGTAAGTCGCTCCGGCGTTCTTTAATCCAAATGGCATCACCACATAGTAAAAGCAACCAAAGGGTGTTTGGAACGCGGTCTTGTGCGCGTCCGTGGTACTCATTTTGATCTGGTTATAACCACTTTAACCATCCATAAATGAGAACATTTGGTGGTTACTGGTCGCGTCTACTAGCATATCCACGTTAGGTATAGGGAACTCGTCCTTAGGGCAAGCCCTATTCAAATCTCTGTAATCAACGCAACAACGGATCTTCCCATTCTTCTTCATTACAGGCACGATATTGGCTAACCATGGCGCGTTCTTTATGGGATTGATGAATTTGACCACCATCAAGCGCTCAATCTCCTCTTTTATTGCCAAGGCGACATCCTTATGAAAAGTGCGGCTTCTTTGTTTCACAGGACGAGCATGTGGCAACACGTCTAAAGAGTGGGTAACCAGCTCCTCGTCCAATCCCGGCATCTCGCTGTATGTGTAGGCCAAAATGTCCTTGTACTCCTTTAATAACTTAATCATCCGTTCTCGCTCTTCCTTCCCTAGGGACGCGCTGATCTTAATCAAACGTTCCTCCCCGTCACCAATATTCACTTCCTCCACCTCGTCTAGGGATGGTACCTCTACAGGCTCTTCTATCGGTAGAGATTCCGCTGTTACTTCTTCTTCCTCATCGGGAGATGATGTCGCCTGGCTTGTAGACGCCTCACAGAGCTGATCAGGCGGCGTCATCTCCGCTGATTGCTATAACCTGTATACGTGCCCTCCGCTTCGCGTGGTGAAGCGATGTAATTGGGGCTCTGGTCCTAGCTTTGGTTTTTTTGCTTCGGCCGGCGTTCCTAACCTTTTGGGGCTGAACACAGACTCCTTTTCTTCGGTTTTCCTTTTCTCCTTCGACACAACCAGCCGAGTAGGACTAAAAACTGAAATTTTTTCTTCCTCTTCCCATTTTGGCAAGGGGATTGTGCGTGATAGCCCGATTATGGCTGCTCCGTTGGGTTGTAGAAGGCGGCTTCCGCCATGTACGCCTCCTCGGGGCCGAAAGGGTTGTTGGTGGCAGGGACCCTGTACTCCTTACCTCCGATGTTGGTCTTAATGCATTGATGATAGGTGGACACTACAACTCGATGATCACGTATCCATCCACGACCCAATAGCAAGTGAAACGAAGTGTGATCGTCTAGCACATGAAACGACACGGTTGTCCTAATCGGACCAATGCTCACTGTAAGGCATATAATTCCTTTGGCCTCTTGGGTGTGCCCCCCGAATCCTCGCACCATTGTCTTTCGTTCCCTGACTTCTCCCTTTGATATTCCTAACAAATCCAGGGTATGCACTGAGACAAGGTTCAATGAGGCTCCTCCATCGACGAATACTCTCCTCAACTATTGTTTATTGATGGTCGTGGTGAGGTATAGTGGTCGTTGGTGCTCTCCTGGAATGCATATGTCGCTGTCATCGAAAGTGATTTTTCCTTTTGATAACACCGGGTGCCCTGAGGCTATGGCAGCGATTGCTTGGGACGCTTCCCTAGTCTGATCCTCGCTAAAACCCAAAGAGTCGAAAAACTGTTGGGCGATGATGGTCTTAGAGAACTGAAAAGCAACACTATCTGTGCCTTTGAAAACCGGCTTTCCAAGTGCCAACTCACATGCCTCCTCCTTCGAATCTTCCCATGGCGCCCATTCTTCGTCCCTTGGATCATGAGAGATCATCATAACGTTATGCTGGGGCAAAGGGTCCTTGTCTATCTTTTGTCGTCCAAGATCGATTTCCCCCTCCCTTTCTTTCCTCTAAAACGCATTCCGCACACCATAACAATCAAGGGTCGAGTGATTTACTCTCCTGTGGAAGTGGCAATATCGTTTGTGCGCCTTGATAACTGTACTCAGATCTACCACAGCGGGTGGCAAATTGATCTCTCCGTTAGCCACCCATTGATCAACGAGGTTTTCGATTTGCTCCTTCGTACATGGTATGGGTGCTGGAATCGGGTGCTGGTTGTTGGCGTTGTTTCCACTCCGTCCTCCTTGCGATGTCGCGCCTTGGTATGGTTGGGACGGTGCCGGGCGCTTGTTACCTGGAATGGGTCCGCTGCTGGTAATCGTTGCGCTTAATGAGTTAACCGAGTTGTACCACGTCTGCTCCACCTTGGCTTGATGAAATATCCCAAGGTAGTCGGATACCCGCGTCGTTGCTTCCTCAAGTTCCACAAACGTTTGGAACTGAAAATTAGACAAGGCAAAACGTAGTGTGGCGGTCATCCTCCCGACACAAATTTCCACCAATCGGTCTTCTGACACATCCTCACTTAACTCGAGCGCGTGACTCCTGAATCTTGTGATATACTTCACGGGATCTTCATTGATTCCCATCGATGTCCGCGCCAAGTCTACAGTTGTTACTCGCCTCTTCGCAGAGTAGAATTTCTTGAGGAACAGGCGCGCCATCTCTTCCCATGTCGCGATGATCCCGGGCTTCAAGTTGTCGTACAGGTGTACGCGGTGTCGGACAGGGATTTCGAGAATTCCTTCATGCAGATCTTTCCATCTCTCGCGTTTTCATTCATTGCTGAGAGAAAACGACCAAGGTGCTCTCGTGCATTTCCCTGCCCTGTGTATACTTTAAACTTTGGAGACGTGTAGTCGGATGGGAATTTGTAAGCCGCGACCTCCTTTGTGTATGGAGGGTCAAGAGATCTATAACCGTGATCTTTTTTCGCCACGCGGTAATGTTCCTCGATGTACCTGGCTAGGTCTTCCTCAAAAATTCTTCCACTCAACGCGCCAGAGTTAGTCATCTCTGCCTGGGCTTCCTTTGTAATAGCGTGTGTCAGCTTTCCGGGGACAATTCCGGCGATGTATGGCTCACTAATAATTCCGTCGACCGGTCCGGTGCTTCCCAGTGTAGCCACGTCTTCCTTCTGTCGTATTAAAGCCATCAATCGGTGTTGTTTCCTTTCCTGCGCTGCGAACTCTTGGCGCATGTCGTCTAAACTTAAGTTTTGCGTGTCATTACCAGGAGATGGTGCAACTTCTCCTTTGCTCCCCTGTGTCAACGCCTTTTGTGCGCTCGGGATTCCCACTAATACCTTCTCATTTCCTCTAGTGTCTTCAGTGTCACTGTCTGTCGGCTCGTGTTCTATCAAGACATAATCCCCAGCGGGTTCAGGGACCTGTTCGACGTTCTTTCTCGACGTGCTCGGCGCTTCACGCGCTGGCTGCATTCCGCTGGACTCGAAATCAACCTCCCGGTGTGGTCGCCAACTGTGAATGGGGTAATATACTGATCTGATCCGAGTCACAGAGGTAGCGATTCACCTACTCTCTCTCTCTCTCCTAAGAAATGATCCAATCTCTCTAAGTTATCCCCTAATGATCTTATTAGAGTCCTATTTATAGAGATATCCTCTTGCCCTCAAGATGCCATGTGTCACTTTAACTATTTATCTACATAATTGCCACTCCTTATCCTTTGGGTCTCTGAAATCCCTTAAACCAAGCCCAATGGATGAGGTTTAGTCAACACATCCCAAGCCCACTAGGCCTTATGAGACTTGGGGTATCCACACCTTGCCTCAAGCTGGTTCGGATATCGAGGTTGTAGATACATGGTTTGCCTAAATAAATAGGATGCT
>JAJJMA010037232.1:0-13409 GCA_023529015.1 Papaver nudicaule
GTCTTTATGGTCACCTTATTACTGCTGGAAGGCGTGACCACTCGCATACACTTGCAGGTGTTGTGGCTGATCTCAGGGCTTGATCTCGAAGATGTATGCCACTCCTCTAACGGATATGACCGATGAGGCGTTAGATGAAGCAGAAGAGCTGATTGCTTCGTTCGAAAATTTCAAACCCAACTTGTCGTGGCTTCAGGCGAGAATCCAATTCATCCGATCAAGGCGTGCTGCTGTTGGCAAGTTCACCCGTGATTTGGTGAAGCAAGAAGAGAGGAATCATGACGCCATGGCTGAGGCACTTCGTAAGCTGACCGAAAAGGCGGAGAAGAAAGCTGCTGATATAGCTCTGATGAAGAAAGCAGTTGATGAAGGAACAAAATCTTCACTAGAGGGTTGTTTCTGAAATGCTTCAGGAGTGAAAGAATTTTTATTTTGCTCTTATTTGGTTTTATGAACAAGAATTTGTAGAATTGGTTATTTTGAACTCATAGGTTTTGAGCTTGAATTCTTTTGAATTGAATTGTTAAAAGGCAAGAGATTTACTTGCTCTTTTATTTTGGGGGAATTGAAATTACAGGAAATAAATAAACTCTAGTGAATCTTCATATCTTCTTGAGCCATTTGCCATTGACCACCATGTTTGAGAGTCTTTCATGTATTGCACTTATCATGTATCGTGCATCGGGCATGACTCGAGATATAACATAAGGTCCCTCCCAGTTTGCTGTGGACCCCGGGATAGAAGTTACTTTTCGGTTAGTGCGTCGCATAACCTTATCTCCTTCTTGAAGAGCAGCTTTAGGAACCCATGACATCTCAGGTGTCTTCCGCCTATAAGACCGTTGCTTCGTCCGGATCCACTTGTTGGAAGTAGCCTTGATTTCCTCCTGAGGTGCCTCAGAAGGCTTGATAGACTTGATGCAATCAAGTCCCCATGTCGGAGAATCACCCAATCCTTGTATAGGGACACGTTGGATAGGATTTCCATTAACTAAATAATTCTGAATAAAGTATTTCAAATCACTTTCACATACCTCTTTGAATATCACCAGAGTTTCAGACCCCACGCGGTACTCTAGTTTTCCCACGCCGCAGCTTTCTTGATCAAACATGAACTCTTGGCCTTTGATGATTACTGGTGAGATTGTAGGCACAAACCTCTTCCCATGGAGCCAAGGGCGTCCCAGAATCATATCGTGATCCTTATCTTCTTTGATTACATGAAACTTTGCCTTGGTGCGAGCAGATGACATCCCGTCGAGAGATCCCAATTGCTTGGAGTGTTTTGATTGGAATTAGATTAACCATAACACCAGCATCAATTTGAACATTCTTAAAATTCGTACCTTCGAGACGAGCAGAGATAATCGGTATTGGAACGCGTTCCCCTGCCATCATCTCTGGTGTAACTTCGCCAGGCTTCGGCTGAACCTTTTCAGGTATAGGTAGTTCTTTACCGCTAGCAATCCAGCTGAGGGCAGCGAAAATGTTGCTCCGCTGACTTCTAGAAAAATGCAAGAGCTCGCACAAATTCTCCATCAAATAATTAGCAGTCTGCTTGACAGATTCTCCGGAGATGGTGAAATTTCGAATGTTGGGTTGATGCTGACGTTGGTGTTGACGTTGAGGTTGGTGCTGAGGGAGTGGATTCTTATGCACACCCTCAGTCCCCAAGTTCAACTCTCCTGACTCGATCTTTTCGTTGAAGATTTGCTTGAGTCGATGACACTCGCTGGTGGGATGATTGACGAATCGATGAAAATGACAATACTTGGGATCAGTCATTTCTTGTGCTGTAGGCTCTCTCCGTACAGGAGGTAATTTGACAGCACCATCTTGAATCCACGCTTCCAGGAGCTCTATCACTTCATCCATAGTACATGGGAAGTCAGGGATCTTAGGGAATTCCCTCTGTTGTCATGGTGCCTTTGGTGCAGGGGCATTAGCTGGGACCCGTGCCGGAGCTTAAGGTTGGGCTGGGGCCGCACGTTTTAGTTGTGGGGCCTCAGGAGTAGGTGCCTTCCTCTTAACACCTTCAGTGACAGCATGAACTCAGGGAAGAGAGCTATATTTCTTGTTGACGAGTCGCTTGCTGGCACGCGTCTCACCACGGCTTTCTTCAGCTTTTAGAGGTCGGGGCCTTTCTAGTAGCGCAGGTGCAGTAGTGGCGGATCGTTTGGCGGACTTATGGAGCTTGGTGAAATTGTCAATATCCAGATTCTCCAACAAGGCGCGATATACTGGTATCATTCCATTGATGCAGAGCTCCACCAACTGCACCTCTGTCACATTTGGATCATTACAATCCACTAAACGAGTTCTGAACCTCGTCACGTAATCATCTGGATGTTCATTGTTTCGCTGATAGAGTCTTCCCAAATCGGAGAGAGTGAGTTACTCAGACACGAAGAAGTATTTCTTGAGGAAAGCATTAACTATATGGCTTCAGCTGAGAATGCTATTAGGAGCTAGGTTATTATACCAAGTGTATGCTTTTCCCGTCAGAGATTTCGAAAATTCCTTGAGACATACAACTTGATTTCTTTCATGTATCCCCAATGATTCCAGGAAGCGAGAGATATGTTCTCGGGCATTCCCAATACCATTATACATCGAGAATGAAGGTGTGACATACCCTTCAGGAAGAGATTCACGTTGAACTTCGATTGGATATGGAGGTTGATGACGATGAAACAAATCTGAATTCTCCATGCTCCGAGCCTGCAAAAGATTCTGCAAATCTTCACGAGTGACGAAGTTATGTTGCAAACCTGTGTTTGGTCCACGTGTGGTGTGGATATGGGTATCCTGATCATCAGGAATAACATGAATCTGAGAAGGACCCGCCTTGTTGGAATGAGATAGGGGTTCCATACGTGAAAGCCCTGGATTTGTTGGTGGCGTCAACTTCTCTGAGAGAGTCCTCAAACAAGTCAGCAACTCCATCTGGGTTTTCACCATATTGTTTTGACTCAGGGCTAGATCTTGTTGGGTCTTCATGAGATCCGCAATGCTAGGTGAGTCTTCAGTACTCCTTGTTTCTCCTATGCGGGGCCCAAAGAGAAAAGCTTTTGTGCGGCTTGAGATAGGAGTGTAAGGGGTAGGAGAGATAGTGGTATTGGTGGTCCCCACCATATGAGATAGGGGGACGTGATTTGGGATAGGGTTGGCGTGGTGGAACCCACCAGAGGAGTTGACACGCCCAAGGAGAGAGGGGATGAGGTTGGCCCCCTCTGGGTTGAGGCAGAGGCAAAATTAGGGTTTTGAGTAGTGATAGGGCTCACGGTTTGGGTTGGTCCCACTTGAGTTGAGACGGATATGAGATTAGGGTTTTGGGACGCGATGGGATTCACGTTTTGCGTGGTGGGGCCAGCAGAGGCCATGGCGCCACTAACCCTAGGATTTGTAGCCCCACTCATAATGGATGAGGTTGTGGGACCACTGGTGATATTTGGAGAATTGGTATTCTCTGAACTCTGCCTCCTGGTTTCAACCATATCTTCTTACAACCGAGATAATGACCTCCCACTGTGGTCGCCAAATGTTTTAGGTGTAAAACAATAAAGAGAATCTGAGGGGTAAAGTATGAAGTGTGATGATGTAATAAAGGATTGTGATGAATTCGAGAGGTCAAGATCGAACAAGACTCGCCTAAACTAAGAAATGGCCATTCGAGTATTGCTTCAGTTACAAGAAGAGGATTTTAGGGTTGGTTTAGGGAGGGAAGCAGAGAGAGACAAGATCAGAGAATTCCTATGATTTTCTTTGATATTGAGATTGATATTGCTAGATAAGGATGAATATTCAGTTCTCACTAGATATTGAATGCTGAATGAGACGAGTTAATCAATTATCGATAAGATAGACTTGATTATACTTGCACTGAACTTGTTGAACTTATCTGTTCTTGGATGAGATGATTTCCAAAACTGGTCGAGTGACCTACTTATATCAATATATTCTCAACTGATCTCGTAAGAAGTGGAAGAAGTGGAAGAGTGGGAGTGAGGAAAGAGTGGGGTCAGTTGTTAAGAGTCTTGCGCCTAATATTAGGGAAGAATGAACTGCCCACTTTCTCATCCCCTCTTTTCAGCAACGTTCACACGACTTGGTTTCTTTCTCGTTAAGTGATTGAGCTGTTGCAATCACACGTGCCGTAGACCGCCAAACCAAAACCCTAAAGAATATCCCCCTAAGTAACTTACTTGATTCTCGTAAGATTTGTTAAAGATTGAATATTTGTTAAGTCAAAGCTGACTAAGTGCAAAGTCGTACCAATTACTGGTAAACTCAGGACTTTTGCGTAAAGATAGAGATTAAGCGATAAGCTTGTGTGTCTCTTTTAGGTTTTGGTTTAAGGATTGAGCCGGGCAATCGCCATTTAAACCAATGAGATAAATCTAAGGGTTGAGCTAGCAACCGCCATTTAGATAAGATAAGATAGGTCTAAGGATTGAGCTATGCAATCGCCATTTAGACCGAGAAGATTTCAGCAACTCTCTGTGGCAATAGTCAGGTAAATACGACTTTTGGTTTGCCATAAATATGAGAAATTGGCTTGTGGCATGTAATGCACCAATTCTCTGAGTAATAAAGACATATGAATGTCCAAAATAATATAAGTCATAGCCATGAGCCATGATTAGGAATTATAGCACTGATTACAAAAGCAAGTCCGTAATCAGGAAAAAACAGACGAATGATGCTATCACAGCGTAGCCGTCATCAAGAATGCATAAGCATTGCCAATACAAGACCTAAAGATAGGCCACAATAATTATAATAAGCCATGTTGCATGGTATAATAATCTTATTGAGAAGTTAGGCATAAGGCGTAAAGGATGAGCCACAATATTTTCGGATTTCTGGACAGTTTGCATGTTGTCCATTGATAAAATCGCCCAGGCCAGCCTATATTAGATAAAAATCTGAATTTTTAGTATGTTATAGGAAATTCACAGAGGAAAATATTTCGTGAAGGAAGCGCCTCCTAATTCCTCACGGATTGGGCTGTAAAAATCACGCAATGAAGAAATACGTGAGCTGCCAGATTTCCGACCTCGATTAGGAAACTAGAGTATTATGGACTAAATAAAATCCATAATCCTCTAGGATTTGGATCAGTGGGGACCCATAAATAGGGGGAGGCTAGGAAAAGATGAACTCTAGCTCAAAGAAGGCAAGGATGGCCGTGAAGGGAAGAGGATGATCATGGACCTCCATAAATACAAGTGAGGGAAAACAATAAGACCCCCACGAATTAGGCAAGAGCCAACTATAAGGCCCCCATAAATTAGGCTAAGCATGATCATGAGGCCTCCAGTATTTGGCCAAGGCATAATCTTGGACCTCCAAGAGTTTGGCCAAGGCGTGATCATGGGGCTCCAAGGAATGACCTAGGGCATTGCCGTGGACACCCAATATTAAGTGAAGGGAAGGATGCGTGGGCATCCAATATTAAAGCAAGGAGTGGATGCATGGGCATCCAAAACTAAGGCGAGGGGTGGCGCAAGGGCCCCCAAGTAGTTGAGCAAGGGTGATGCCATGGGCATCCAAAGATTAAGGCGAGCCATAAGTATAGACACCCGAAAACTAAAGAAGGGGACAGCCATGGGCGTCCAAAAACAGGCCAAGGGAAGGATGCGTGGGCACCCAAAGAAGAGGCAAGGGGAATGCCGTGGGCATCCAAAGATTGGGCATGGCCAAAGCTTAGGCGTGGCCAATGTTTGGGCATGGCCAATGCCGTGCCTATCCAAAGTTCAAGCATGGCCAAAGTTTAGGCGTGGCCAATGTTTGAGCATGGCCAGTGCTGTGCCTATCCAAAATCTAGGCTTGGCCAAAGTTTAGGCATGGCCAATGCCGTGCACATCCAAGGTTTTAGGCATGGCCAATGTTTAGGCATGGCCAATGTCGTGCACTTCCAAAGTATGCCATGGAGTGGCGTGAAGCACCTACGGTTTTGGCTCGAGCATGAGCTAGGCTAATGTGCATGCATAGGTATTTTAATACGTAGGCCAGGGATATGGACCATGCTACTAGGCTAGGGTCGCGAGATATTAAAATATGGCTAATAGCAACCAAATATCTTATCCCTACTGTAAAAATAAATTCATACCTTATCTCGAGCTATCCCAGGACGCCAGAAAATTGATGCGAAATTACTCCTGTGACCTCATCGCCAAAAACCACCATCAACATTAAGTCCCCTGCGCAGCATGGAACCGTGAGTGTTCCAGGGTGAGCACAAAGTTGATGGACCAGCTACATCCGCATAGAAGCCTTATCCACGAACATGGAGTCCAAACAGGGCCTAAAGACGAAGCCCGTTCAAGCAATATCCAGAGAGTCCTAATTAGGTTAGGACTCTCCCAAACCGTGCGTGATATATTTATATACTCACGCAAAAATTCTATTTTTTTTTTGTTGTGAAACTTGCCTTTCCCCTCTTGAGTTTATTCTCCCTTTTTCATAAACACAGCATTCTGTGACTGGAAGATCAAGATGGCCGACAATGAGTCCCGTAATTCTTCTTGTGCCGATGATGAAGTCACGTCCACCACAGCTGGAAGAGAGATCCCTCACATCAATGACGAGTTTGAAATTCGTTTGGCAAGTTTAACTCGAGTTACAGTCTCCCAAGACCAAGCTAAAATCCTTCCAAGAAATCCTAGCTCTCCAATGATTATCAACCCATCACTGGTGACTCGTTTTTGCCTGCAGAGAGGCGATTTCAGTGCTTCCAGTATTATCTACCGTTCTCCCCAGAGACAAATTAATTCATGTTTTTGTATTTCCAGACGATGCTCAATATCCCAGACGTTAAGGAGACTTTAGAGAGTGCTGGAATTTTCTATGCTGTAAAGAGTTCGAACGCTTCCTTCGTGATCAGGGACAAACGTGCTTTGGCTGCCCTTCTATCCCGTTGGTGTGATGGCACAAACTCGTTCATATTCGCTTGGGGAGAACTCGTAATTTCGCTAGAAGATGTAGCAGCACTACTGAGACTCCCAATTAATGGAGAGTTCAATATTATTCTGAATGCGGATGAAAAGAAGATGCAAGCTCAGCTAAACAGCGTTGCTGAGACTCTGAACAAGCATGACGATGCTTATGCTTCATGGATGCCTCACTGGTCACAACCCAGTAATAGTTGTTCTTCATCACTGCACGTTGTTGCGTTCCTCTTGCTTTGGCTATCAAAAGACGTCTTTGAGAATCTTCATGGTTACAAGGAGCTCAAACTCAGGTTCACTCCCTATGCCATAAGATTGGCCCAAGGTATTCCTGTACCCATTGATTCTTTGTTTCTTGGTACTCTGTATGTCCAGCTTTCTGTCTTGTCTGCAAATATGAAACTTTCAAATAGTGCCGCCAAGATTGAGACATTCATATCAACCAACTTCATACAAGCTTGGCTGTATGAGCATTATCCTGATTATGCCCCGAATCTGTCTTCTAAGGACAAATCTTCGTCACATGATGCTCGAATTGTCCGCTGGATGAATAAACCCACTTCAAAGGATTTTATCACGTTCATGGATGACGAGAAAAAGATAGTTTTTCGTCCATGGACTTTGATCCCTGAAGGTGTAGCTCAGCTTCGATCATTTGGTGATGTTCCGCCCAATGTTCCAACAAAGGTCCTTGTTGCAAACGGATTTCCTACTGAAGCAGAGAAAATCTTTATGATAAGTTGTTGCAGCGGTCACCTCATTGGTATTAATGAAGCAGGGCGCTATGTCACCAAAGCATATAACATTGACCGAGGAGCTCGTCAGATGGGCTTTGACCAGGATATTCCGATGCAGCGAGGTGCTTCTCCAAAGAATATGCAGGATCTTCATACCAAGGTGCTCAGTCCCGTGTCATTCCTCTCAGGGCAAAGAGTACCATCAATCACCGAAGCGGGCAGGCAATTTTGGGATAGCCAAATAAAGTTATGTAAAGACTTCATGGCTCTCCCTAAAGAAGTATGCGCCATTCCTTCCAAAAACGACTTGGCAACATATCCTTTACTCAAATATCACACTCTTAAACGTAAAGTAGGAGATAAGAATGATTTGGTAATTACCTCGACTTTCGAATGCTTTTACAAGTTTTATTTATACTGATGTTGACGCTTTATCATCACGCCTTGTACAGCAACCTTCATCGCCTAGCTCAAGACTCACCAATTTTGCGACGCAAATGTCTTTGTCTTTGGGTAGTCATCTTTCGGGAGAACCATTGCTTTTCCAAGGGAAGTATGACTCAAAGATGAACTTCTTAAACGATAAGCAAGTCCCCAATCTTAGTACACAAGATTGGGCGAAGGTAAGACTTCATTCCATTGCTTGTATTTTCACTTTTAGCGTAAAAAGTAAAAATCCCGTCAGATTTTCCTGTTTCGAGTCATGTTACGAGAATGGCTGTAGAATCTTCATCCGATGGCGGATTTTGATGATTGACCCCAATTTAGAAAAAGGACTTCAGTAGTTTTCACCTCGAAAAAGAAAATCTGAATTTCACGCATTTTTGCTCGTTATTTTATGTGCCACAACGTGACGCCACGTCCAGGAATGTCGCAGTCTGTACGCTGTTCAGTAGAAAAATCATTCCGGACAGTAGGTTGCTCCAAAAATTAAGCCCTTTTAGCACGTGATAGGAAACATCCATACGAACAACTCCCGTGAAGGAAGTTTCTTCATATCTCTTACTGATTTGTACAGATTTTGAGTTTTTCACCGTTCTTCGTAAGAATTCAGACGTCAGAAAATTACTTCTTCAAGATAACGTCGTGAATCTTTTGATATATCTTCTTTCAATGATTTTTCTTCTCTATTTGATGCAGGATGGACCTGCTACAGGAGTTGAGAAGTTTTCATTTGTTCCTTTAGGGCGGAACCTAGCGCTTGAAGAATCGACCCCGAACACACCACCCAAATCTCCTGATATGATTACTGAGCGGAATAAAAGTGGAGGCTCCACAGACCCTAAGTCTTCTGTGACACAGGTTATTTTTTGTCTCCTCCTTCAATTTGAGATAAAATATTTAGCATTTTATTCTCATCTTTGTTTGCCTTTGCAGCCTTCTGGAAATAAAGAAGCAACGAATGGCAGCTACTTCACTGGTGAAAGGTTAAGCGCGGGTCACAACCTTAATAAGGACTTTGACGATGCTGCTGACGAAAATCCTCCCAATACCAAGGTAAACTTGATTATCTTCTTATGTTAAGCTTCTATTATGTAGCTTGAAACATATTATTAAACTTCTGCTTGCTTTGAATCTTTCTTTCAGATCGTTGTCAGAGAAATACAAGTCTCTGAAGAGATTGACATTACCGGTGCGGATGCTCCTGCCAAGTGGGCTCTCCTCGAGTTTCCTCATGCTGGTTCGGCGTATAATCCTCCCCATGAAACAATTCTCCCTGGTCACATACTAGTGGAAGGATTTAATGTCCCTGAGGAACACGTCCCACTGTATAAGAAAATATGGGGTCTTTATGGTCACCTTATTACTGCTGGAAGGCGTGACCACTCGCATACACTTGCAGGTGTTGTGGCTGATCTCAGGGCTTGATCTCGAAGATGTATGCCACTCCTCTAACGGATATGACCGATGAGGCGTTAGATGAAGCAGAAGAGCTGATTGCTTCGTTCGAAAATTTCAAACCCAACTTGTCGTGGCTTCAGGCGAGAATCCAATTCATCCGATCAAGGCGTGCTGCTGTTGGCAAGTTCACCCGTGATTTGGTGAAGCAAGAAGAGAGGAATCATGACGCCATGGCTGAGGCACTTCGTAAGCTGACCGAAAAGGCGGAGAAGAAAGCTGCTGATATAGCTCTGATGAAGAAAGCAGTTGATGAAGGAACAAAATCTTCACTAGAGGGTTGTTTCTGAAATGCTTCAGGAGTGAAAGAATTTTTATTTTGCTCTTATTTGGTTTTATGAACAAGAATTTGTAGAATTGGTTATTTTGAACTCATAGGTTTTGAGCTTGAATTCTTTTGAATTGAATTGTTAAAAGGCAAGAGATTTACTTGCTCTTTTATTTTGGGGGAATTGAAATTACAGGAAATAAATAAACTCTAGTGAATCTTCATATCTTCTTGAGCCATTTGCCATTGACCACCATGTTTGAGAGTCTTTCATGTATTGCACTTATCATGTATCGTGCATCGGGCATGACTCGAGATATAACATAAGGTCCCTCCCAGTTTGCTGTGGACCCCGGGATAGAAGTTACTTTTCGGTTAGTGCGTCGCATAACCTTATCTCCTTCTTGAAGAGCAGCTTTAGGAACCCATGACATCTCAGGTGTCTTCCGCCTATAAGACCGTTGCTTCGTCCGGATCCACTTGTTGGAAGTAGCCTTGATTTCCTCCTGAGGTGCCTCAGAAGGCTTGATAGACTTGATGCAATCAAGTCCCCATGTCGGAGAATCACCCAATCCTTGTATAGGGACACGTTGGATAGGATTTCCATTAACTAAATAATTCTGAATAAAGTATTTCAAATCACTTTCACATACCTCTTTGAATATCACCAGAGTTTCAGACCCCACGCGGTACTCTAGTTTTCCCACGCCGCAGCTTTCTTGATCAAACATGAACTCTTGGCCTTTGATGATTACTGGTGAGATTGTAGGCACAAACCTCTTCCCATGGAGCCAAGGGCGTCCCAGAATCATATCGTGATCCTTATCTTCTTTGATTACATGAAACTTTGCCTTGGTGCGAGCAGATGACATCCCGTCGAGAGATCCCAATTGCTTGGAGTGTTTTGATTGGAATTAGATTAACCATAACACCAGCATCAATTTGAACATTCTTAAAATTCGTACCTTCGAGACGAGCAGAGATAATCGGTATTGGAACGCGTTCCCCTGCCATCATCTCTGGTGTAACTTCGCCAGGCTTCGGCTGAACCTTTTCAGGTATAGGTAGTTCTTTACCGCTAGCAATCCAGCTGAGGGCAGCGAAAATGTTGCTCCGCTGACTTCTAGAAAAATGCAAGAGCTCGCACAAATTCTCCATCAAATAATTAGCAGTCTGCTTGACAGATTCTCCGGAGATGGTGAAATTTCGAATGTTGGGTTGATGCTGACGTTGGTGTTGACGTTGAGGTTGGTGCTGAGGGAGTGGATTCTTATGCACACCCTCAGTCCCCAAGTTCAACTCTCCTGACTCGATCTTTTCGTTGAAGATTTGCTTGAGTCGATGACACTCGCTGGTGGGATGATTGACGAATCGATGAAAATGACAATACTTGGGATCAGTCATTTCTTGTGCTGTAGGCTCTCTCCGTACAGGAGGTAATTTGACAGCACCATCTTGAATCCACGCTTCCAGGAGCTCTATCACTTCATCCATAGTACATGGGAAGTCAGGGATCTTAGGGAATTCCCTCTGTTGTCATGGTGCCTTTGGTGCAGGGGCATTAGCTGGGACCCGTGCCGGAGCTTAAGGTTGGGCTGGGGCCGCACGTTTTAGTTGTGGGGCCTCAGGAGTAGGTGCCTTCCTCTTAACACCTTCAGTGACAGCATGAACTCAGGGAAGAGAGCTATATTTCTTGTTGACGAGTCGCTTGCTGGCACGCGTCTCACCACGGCTTTCTTCAGCTTTTAGAGGTCGGGGCCTTTCTAGTAGCGCAGGTGCAGTAGTGGCGGATCGTTTGGCGGACTTATGGAGCTTGGTGAAATTGTCAATATCCAGATTCTCCAACAAGGCGCGATATACTGGTATCATTCCATTGATGCAGAGCTCCACCAACTGCACCTCTGTCACATTTGGATCATTACAATCCACTAAACGAGTTCTGAACCTCGTCACGTAATCATCTGGATGTTCATTGTTTCGCTGATAGAGTCTTCCCAAATCGGAGAGAGTGAGTTACTCAGACACGAAGAAGTATTTCTTGAGGAAAGCATTAACTATATGGCTTCAGCTGAGAATGCTATTAGGAGCTAGGTTATTATACCAAGTGTATGCTTTTCCCGTCAGAGATTTCGAAAATTCCTTGAGACATACAACTTGATTTCTTTCATGTATCCCCAATGATTCCAGGAAGCGAGAGATATGTTCTCGGGCATTCCCAATACCATTATACATCGAGAATGAAGGTGTGACATACCCTTCAGGAAGAGATTCACGTTGAACTTCGATTGGATATGGAGGTTGATGACGATGAAACAAATCTGAATTCTCCATGCTCCGAGCCTGCAAAAGATTCTGCAAATCTTCACGAGTGACGAAGTTATGTTGCAAACCTGTGTTTGGTCCACGTGTGGTGTGGATATGGGTATCCTGATCATCAGGAATAACATGAATCTGAGAAGGACCCGCCTTGTTGGAATGAGATAGGGGTTCCATACGTGAAAGCCCTGGATTTGTTGGTGGCGTCAACTTCTCTGAGAGAGTCCTCAAACAAGTCAGCAACTCCATCTGGGTTTTCACCATATTGTTTTGACTCAGGGCTAGATCTTGTTGGGTCTTCATGAGATCCGCAATGCTAGGTGAGTCTTCAGTACTCCTTGTTTCTCCTATGCGGGGCCCAAAGAGAAAAGCTTTTGTGCGGCTTGAGATAGGAGTGTAAGGGGTAGGAGAGATAGTGGTATTGGTGGTCCCCACCATATGAGATAGGGGGACGTGATTTGGGATAGGGTTGGCGTGGTGGAACCCACCAGAGGAGTTGACACGCCCAAGGAGAGAGGGGATGAGGTTGGCCCCCTCTGGGTTGAGGCAGAGGCAAAATTAGGGTTTTGAGTAGTGATAGGGCTCACGGTTTGGGTTGGTCCCACTTGAGTTGAGACGGATATGAGATTAGGGTTTTGGGACGCGATGGGATTCACGTTTTGCGTGGTGGGGCCAGCAGAGGCCATGGCGCCACTAACCCTAGGATTTGTAGCCCCACTCATAATGGATGAGGTTGTGGGACCACTGGTGATATTTGGAGAATTGGTATTCTCTGAACTCTGCCTCCTGGTTTCAACCATATCTTCTTACAACCGAGATAATGACCTCCCACTGTGGTCGCCAAATGTTTTAGGTGTAAAACAATAAAGAGAATCTGAGGGGTAAAGTATGAAGTGTGATGATGTAATAAAGGATTGTGATGAATTCGAGAGGTCAAGATCGAACAAGACTCGCCTAAACTAAGAAATGGCCATTCGAGTATTGCTTCAGTTACAAGAAGAGGATTTTAGGGTTGGTTTAGGGAGGGAAGCAGAGAGAGACAAGATCAGAGAATTCCTATGATTTTCTTTGATATTGAGATTGATATTGCTAGATAAGGATGAATATTCAGTTCTCACTAGATATTGAATGCTGAATGAGACGAGTTAATCAATTATCGATAAGATAGACTTGATTATACTTGCACTGAACTTGTTGAACTTATCTGTTCTTGGATGAGATGATTTCCAAAACTGG
>JAJJMA010037239.1:0-29179 GCA_023529015.1 Papaver nudicaule
ACAAACATGATATCCAGCATACAAAAAGTAGCAGCAGGAAATCAAAAATTGGAAGGGGGAGCACACTCCCTATTTTACAAGTCATTTCACACAGTACCGTCGGAATTACAAAAAAAAAATATATACCCTAGGGATTCCCTCGGGGCGAAACTACAGGCTCACTACCATTCTTCATAAACAAAGGCGAAACCTTGGAATTCATAATGCCATTGAACTCATCCACTGAATCTTGAACCTCGACATCAATCTTAGAACCCTTATCGGAGGCATCAATGAAACCCACCTCCTTCGGCTTATCGCCAGAAAACTCGTCGTCCACCTTCGGCCTCTCGCCATCACTTTCATCACCTTCTGGCCTCCCACTGATGATTCCATCAGCTGTACTTAACTCCTGAGAATCAAAACCATCACCCTCCTTTTGCTCCAAATTAATAGATTCATAACCTTCAATCCCCAACACATCATCAGCATCGTCATTCTCTCCTTGAAAATTCTCTGCCAGCCTCGCCTCTTGTAATTCGGCAATTACTAACTCAACATCATCGGACGAAACAAGATCTTTATCAGACTCCAGCAAAGCGTCAGGATCGTTCAAACCGTCATGATAATAGGGTGGTTGAATGCCCAAATTCCTAAACAGATATCGACCATGTTCACGGCTAAACAAAGCAGTGCGCTCCACCTCCCCTTGGATATGGGTTTTTAAGTTGTAGAGCCTCTTTGTTTAAAGAATAAATCTTGACATCCTTTTCCTCGCACAAACCACGAGATAGGCGTAATTCCTCATCAAGTTTTGAAGCTCGCTCTCTCTGAACGTCAGCATCTCGTAAAAAGCTATCCCACTCGGATGAGGCAACCTCAAAGCGTTTTTCAAGCCCCTTTACATTTTCCGTAAGACTACTCTTCTCTTGTCGTAAAAGTTGGTTGTCCTCATTAACTCGAGAAATCTCAAGACCTTGGGCACTAATGAGATCGAGCAAGTACCTCCCATGATATTTTTGCTGAAAATAAGTTAAGAACAAAATCAACAAACAACATACAAAAACATGCGCACGAGCGAAAAACAACCAAGAAATGAACTTACAGCTTCTACGAATGATTGATGATAAGCAACCGCAGAGGCAACAGAATTTTTATCCAAAGAGCCGGAAAAAACTTGGGCAAGAAATCCAGACACGGAAGGATCTAAAGGGTGATTTTGAGGATCCCTCGAATGCGCTCTCAAAAGACTAGCTAGATCATTAGCTTGTGGACTACGATAAGAGTTCGGTCTTACCAAATTCTGAGTCTCGGGACCTAAGCACGGTCGTTGAGCAAAGGCGCTAGGAACCGAAGGAACACTCACAGCAACCGATGTTGGAAGACCCAAAGAGGAACCAATATTGGATCCGTACTCATTCAAATTCATCTCTGGTTGACCAGGATGGGAGGCACCACTAGCAGAAGAGGAACGTCCCTGTGAAGACACCACAATTTGGGAGTTCGGCATCCCAACTGTTTCATGACTAAGATTATCTCCCCTCTTTAATCTCCTCAAAGTTGGAGACCTTTCATCTTCGGTCTCCTCATCATCCACCTTTTCCAAAAAAAAAAAACGGTAGTCGGACCAGTTGGGCTTCGGGTAACAGCCTCGGTTGCGGGACTAACAACTTTTGCGCCTTTCTTCTTCGCAACCACAGTTTTTCCCCTTTTCCGATTCGGATTACACAGGGTAGAATTCGCAGCACCACCATCACCGGTCAGCACATCGCCCTGCTGACAAACAGTCAATTTGTCAGGCTCTAAACAGAGGAAAATATCCATACCTATCGCATAGCTGAGGCAGGAAGTGTTTATCACCTGACCAATTTCCCCTTTCCCAGCAGGCGCCGACTTCGAAGATCTTTTTCTCTTCTTCGAATCATCGCTTTTGTCCGAAACTCTCTGACTTTTCATCTTCGCTTGCTCCGCTTTCTGAAAAACAAAGCATGGATGAGAATAATCCAGGAAAGAAGAATAAACAAAGAAATTTCAAACCACACCTTACCTTCAGTTTGGCTTGAGCAATCCTTTCTTGAGACTTGACACGCTCCTCCTCGGAGAAGAAAATATTATAGAAAGTAACAACAGAGAAATTATGCTCATCCTCAAATTTCTTACGCTCGATACTCCCCTCTTTGTCTTTATAGCCATAGAGGACAGGCCCTTCGATAAGTACAGGTTTTGGTAAACCACACCTCATCGCTAGAATGGCGAAGAAGTGTATTCTTTTTGGATCCCGAAAGATCTACGTCACCGAGGGCATGAGAAGAATCGGGAAGTTTACTTAAGCTCACACTCCAAGGAGCCTTCTCCTTGAGCAAGGATTTCTCTACCTTGTAATACTTGAAGAAATTATCGGCGGACCAATACTCGGGAGGATGTTTGAGTTCCTCGGGAAGCTTCTCATAGTAATACGACCTACCCTCCGAGCGAGCGACCCATTCGCTGATGACTCGAATAGAGTTTCCATTCAATTGCATCACTCCGCAGGGAGGATTGATTTTGGAGTAAATCGCATAGAAAAGAGGATTGGACGGATTGTACAAAGGTATAGGCAGACCGGCGCCGAGTTGTTCGTCGGAAACGATTAATCTTCTGTTGCCGCACTTTTGAGAAGAAAGAAGTTCTAGGGATATAATCCCCTTACCCAAACTTTTGTAAGAAAAAAGAGACGAATCAAACCCATAAATACACACCCTTTCTTCCCAACCGATCTTCTGAGGATCCACCATTTTGTAAGGCAACACCTTGGCAGGAGAAGCGTCTGAAGTATCATTTGCAGAAGCACTGGCTGAAGCCTGCAACATAAGGAAAAGTTAAAAAAGGAATGGAAAATGAAGACCAAACTAAACGATGGAGATAAATTTCAAGAACTTACCATGATTTAAGGAAAAATACAGAAGAAAGAGATTCAGGCACTTCGGAAAACAATAACAGGCAAAGAAAGGAGAGAGGGAAGAAGAGGCGAGAGAAAGCAAATTTAAATAGGAAATAGAACCGATACAGCAGGTGACAGGTCAAAGAAAAGTGAGGATTTCGAAAAGCACTCGAAGTTACGTGTGTCAGTTGGAAATTAAGAAGATGACACGTGTCGAAGAAGGCGTAGCGCCAAGGGTTTTCTTCTCCAAACCTCTTCGATCTTTGGACAAGAAAAGAGGCAAACTGTAGAGGGTAAAACCCCTCGGGACACGTGTCTCGCATCTGAGAAGCCTGACCACACCGAGAGGATCGACAGCGATACTTCAGATTAGGTCAAAGAGGAAGAGAAGCCACACGCGGACAAAGTAAAGACTCGGAAGGAAAGGATTCGGACCTCATCGAGGGGCCGAAGCCCCAGCATCAACCTCGGAGCGCCACCGAATAAACCGCCTTACTCGACAAGGACTGACACCCCCACGATGTAGTCCTTTGTCTTATTAGCTGTAAACCACCCAAGCTCGGCCTATATAAGGCGAGCTTGGAAAACTTTGTGAGGGTTGGATTCTCTTTGGGTAGAACCTAAGCAGCAAGAGAGGGATTAGGTCTGTATCTCCTCTGGTTCCTTAGGGTTATATTCCATGTAATCTCGACATTGAAATACATATAAATCTTTATACATTTAGCCTTTGCTTTTATATCTTAATTACTGTTTTGTTATCTTCGGTATTGTTCTAATGGTCCTCGCACCATTGAATCTTGTTTGAAGTTACTGTATGTATGAGTAGATCTGATGGATATGGTGTCTTATGAACCTATGCAGATTTTCTACTCGTACAACAGTACACAAAAAGGCCATTCATTTACTCTTGTCTGGGGTCACCACAATCCAGCAACTATTAGTTCTATTCATTACAACCAGCAAAATCATAGAAATTCAAGAGATATTACTAAAAACCAGTACTTCTGTTACCTTCAACTTGCATACTTACAAACTAGAAAAACTATAAACGGAAAGATAAACCAAGATAATTTTTGAACCATCAAACCACCAAAATGAAAACCAATACTAAAGATGAAGACAACAACTATGAAAACCTTCTGGTCGGCCTTTATGATGTGGTTACTGCTGACAAGATAGCTCATTTTGTTAAAGACATCGTTGTTGTTGTGGACAACACCATCGATCTTCACAAGAACCTACTGGAAAACAGACACAAGAAAAAAGGAAAAAATTTCTTCAAATGAGGTCTGCTTCAAAGGAGACTAGTAGCCATCTCCATTAGCACCATCATCAGATTCATCCATCTCATCATAGTATTCATTCTCAGGATATTCACAATCACTATTGGATGTTGTTGAACCATAACCTCCCATGTCTTCATATCCATCAGGCCCGCCCCCCGCCCCAATCATCATCATATGAACTGTCAAAAGATCCGTCTGACCCCTCCTCCCATGGTAATGGTTCCTTCATGGTGCTAGAAAACTTCCTCGGAAACTCGGTCTTCTCCCTTCAATAGATGCGAAAAAGTGCCTCTCTTTGTCTTTGCTGAATGCACTGTTGAAATTCTTCATCCTCTGATTATGTCTCCTCTTCTTCAACCTAATGAATCTGATGTTCATCATCTTCACTCCTAGATTCAGTTTCGTTGCCCCTATGATGCTAACCAATCTCCCCATCACTGTCTTCATCACTTTCTTCTTGGTTCTGACCTCTCATTCTTGCAATATATGCATCTCTCTTTTGAGACCATAACTCAATATCTTGTGCATGTTCTCTCATTCGATTCAAGAATTCCTCTCTCGTGCGACGAATCTCTAACTCATACTGTAAAGATTCGATTAACGCATTCAATTCTTCAATCTCCAATCGAAGTGCACAATTCTTTGCCTCACGATAATCCTCACTCCTTCTTGAAACACTTGCCATTTCTCTCTAACTTTCTTTTCACTCCTTCTTACATGTCATTTGCTATCACAACTCAACCCGTGATACCCTTATCACTTGTACCTCAAAATATTTCTATGATACAAGGCCACATCCCTTGTTTTATGAAACAATTTAGCATACTGACCTTGCCTCATTTAAGGATACCTTTAATTCAAAATGTTTGACCATTAACATTATCAAAAATGACAAACACTTTATTTTCACCATCAGCATAACATATACTTTCTTCTTTTCTAATACCTCTACCATTGGGTATAAAAGCTTCTCTATTTTTTACCTTCATATATTTGTTCGTATTGTTTTCTTTCACTTTCCTAAATTTTTACCAACCGCTATATACATTACTATCTATTTCCAAATGAGTAATCTCACCTCTCAAACCCATGTTCCTTCTTCTACCACTTAAGAAGACATCAACCAACTCTCTACCCAAATGGCTGCAAAACTTATCCTTCCCAAAACCCTCCCATCTTCTCTTGCTCAACATGTTTTCATTGATAAAGTTGTGGTCCTAGATGAAGAACATAACAACTGGAGGTGGTGTTTGATTGGTCAAGTCTGCAGTGAAAAACTTGTTCCCACAGCTCAAATCAGAAGCTACATTAATTTGCAATGGCCTTTTACCAAAATACCAACTATCACTAGCTTCAATGGGCTTCGTAATAAGATTCTTATCAGATTTCTAGCGGAAACTGACTTTGTTTAAGTGGATTCCAATAGACCTTGGTTCACTTGTGGTTATATGTGTGTGCTTCGCAATGTTCCAGCAACATGGTGGCCAAGTAACTATCCTATGCATTTTGATGAAGAAGTGATGTGGTTTCTCTTATGCAATGTTCCAAAGGAATGTACTGAGTTTGATGATTTGATGACACTAACACACAACATGGGTACACTAATCAAATCTCTCCCCCCTTATGGCAACCATCCTCTGAAGAAGAATGTTAAGATATGTATGGTTATCTCTGTCAGCAAACCTATACCAACTGGTATTCCTCTGGTTACTAAAGGAAGAACTCAACCCTTTCTTATCGAAAACAGATGTATGGCAGTTCCAAATACTTATGTCCTTCTTGCAGAATTATCTATCATTGTGCAGAAACTTGTACCAAGAAAAAAGTTGTTTGGGAGGTCTCAGTTGGAAACTCTAGTCAATCCTCTAGCCAACCAATTATCATGAAACCACATGATACTTTTGTTTCATATGCAATTCAAACTGAACCTGTGTTGGTGTAAAATCTGCATAGAGACTTTATACCAAACAGCCATGAAGTTCTTACGACAGACTATGGATTCGAATACACTACTCAAGACCTAGATGATTACGAGATTAAACATTAAGCATCGAGAGACAAATTCAGAAGCAATTAATCAAGAGAAGAATATAATAAATCATTAAACTGGAAATTTCAGGTGATACAATACACAAGAATTATGTTCCAAAGATGTAAGTGTAGAAAATGCCTTTACCTATCAAAGGCATCCTAGAAATGAAGTTTTACAAAAAGACGACCTTTGTGATGTAGAGTATCATCGGCGTCATACATCAGCGGACCCGCAAATAGTGAATATTAGCGTCAAGCCGGGGGGAGGTTATTTCAGCGCATTACACGAAAAGAACGTGAAGGCACATCAGGCACAACGGGATTAGACACGTCACCGACAATAATTGTGAAGGTGGTTGAGCATTTAATGAAAGATCAGAAAGGTAGCATTGTCAGAGTTGACTCGCTGAATCAGTGGGAAACGAGTCAGCATCCTTATCCAAAGCAAAGAGGGATACGCTGAAGTGTTGGTAAGGGACGGCGGTATCGATGTTCGGCGAGTGTAGACAAATATTGTCAGAGTCATAGTTGTTTGTATTAGCTGTAATCCATTATGTAAAACGTCTATATAAGGTGATGTATCTCAACTGAGAGGGGGGTTGGTCGAGTGAACTTTGGAGCTGATCTAGAGAGAGACAAAGTTAGGGTTTCCCTTCTTACTCTCCTTAGCTCAGAATCTGGGGAAGAACTTTGTTATTTGTGAGTGAGGTTACCATCATTTAGGTGAGAAATGTAATCAATTGTAGATCAATGAGATAAACTTACTGACTTCAGATTACTATGCTAATAGCTTATGTTTAATGCCTCTGAACCTTTTTACCTTCACTAAACTCGTATTATTTATGTTATTGTACTTCTCATGTATGTTTAGATTGGGTGTGTTGGTAAAATCTACTCTATGGGGATTTTACCAATTACAAAAGACCTGAGGAAATACTAACCTAATCCCACTCACACGCCTTAGGCTATACAAAAATTCCAACCTTTACAATGGTTCCCGAGCTCTCCTTATATAGGCGGAGTCGAGAGTGGATTACAGCTAATAAGACAAACTACTCAATCGTGGCAGTATCAGACTTTGTCGAGTAAGTCGGTTCCCTTCGTAATGTCTTTCAAACAATTCTTGACGCCCTCGTAGCTTTGTCTTCGAAATCACTAATCGAGGACTTCGAACTTCTGGTACCGAGTCTTTACTCTTCCCTTTCCAGGCTATTTCCCACTTGGTGCACATCTTCCCAAATATTCGATGATGACCACTCAGTGTCGTACGAGACCTTTCGAGCTCGATTTCCTGCTTTGCAGTTTGCCCTTCGCCATCCTACTCCTTAGCCTTAGTTCTGACACGTGTCCCTATGGTACTTTACCTTGGTTCGAAGATCAATGATGTTTGAAGAAGGAAACTTCTAGTGTTTCTCATTCCTCGACACGTGTCTAGTTTTTAATTCCCCAACTGACACACGTAGCTTTGAATGCCTTTTTCGAAAACGTCGCCCATTCCACCTTCTACCTGCAATGCGGGGCTCGGGTATACCTTATTTAAAACCCATCTGCCCCATTTCTTTCCAACTTTACTTCTTCTCTCAAAATTTCAGCCGCCTGCAGGGTTCCTTTTAAGCTTTTCACATCTTCCACCGTCGTGCTCTCTCTTGATCGTGTTTCATACCATGGTAAGCTTTGCAAATCTTTCTTCATCTGCTACTACTCCTTTTTTCCTAATTCGTACTAACTCGTTATCCTCTTTGATTTCTGTTGTCGTGCCCATGTCCCTAAGAATAATGCTTCTTCTGTAGAGAATACTTTCCGCGAAAGATGATTGACCCTCAGCTGCTTAGTTGGGAAAAGAGAGCAGAGATTTCTGGGTTCAACATGAGGTTTTTCCCTTGTACGAGTTTTGAAAAGAGGGTTAAGATATCTCCTGAACTCATTCTTAAAAATAACTGTGACTGGAGGTGGATTATAGTTTCCGGCGAGCAGTTAGGGGTCGGCCTTCCTATTCCGCTGTATAATCCGAAGAACCCTTTATTTTACGAGATTTACTCCAAAATTGCCCCTCCTTGCGGCATAATGCAGCTGAATGGTAACTCTATTCGATTGATTAGCGAATGGGTGGCTCGCTCGGAGGGTAGAACTTATTATTATGATAAGTTTCCCGAGGATCCAGAACATCCTCCGAGCTTCTGGACCGCCGATAATTTCTTCTAGCACTACAGGGTTGAAAGGAACTCACTCAAGGAGGCGTCTCCTTGGGGGTGAGTCTCGGAAAGGTGCCCAACGTGGAACATGTACTTGATGACATGGATCCCACCAGGTGTACTACGAACAGACTTCTTCGTCATTCTAGCGATGACGTGTGGTTCTCAAAACCTATGCTTATTGAGGGTCCCGTTCTCTATGGCTATGCTGACGAGGAAAAAATGATCGATCAAATAGGCTTTGAAGCCAGTCATTCTTTCGATGTTGTCGAGTATTACAAGATACACTTTTCCAAGGATGAGCAAAAGAAATCCCAAGAGAGGATCGTTGCTTACCATGCGAGGGTATCTTCCCTTCCCTTTGATATCCTTACTTATCTAAATATCCTTATTTACACCGTATTTTTTCTTTAGAAGGAGCAAGAGAGGTTGAAGAAGTTGTAGAACCAAGGGCAAAATGACGATACGAAAAAGGAAAAGGCAGTCGAAGCAGACTAACGTTGGAAAGGGGTAAAGTGGTCAGGTGATAAACACAACTTGCCTCAGTTATGCCATGGGTATGAATACCTTCCTCTGTTTAAAACCTGACAAATTGGCTACTTTTCAGCTGGACGAGATGATTACCAGTGACGATGGGATGATGGAGTATACCAAGGTTTTTAAATCGTGAATCGAATCGTGAATCGTTTTTCATTTTTAAGAATCGTTTCGTAGAATGAATCGCGAATCGAAGATTCACGCAAAGTCTAAGAATCAGTTAAATTTTTATATACATGCTTCTATTATAGCATTTTAAATCACTAAAATAACTAAAATACACAAGGATATGCATAATATAAATAGGTTAAATTAACCTCACTTTCTATCTCTCACTCATTTGTCTTTTCCCCGTTATATGTTTGATGCAAAAAAACTACTTCAGTCGTACACTATGTACGTACTAAAAGGGAGTTATTAATCCCACACAAGGTCGTGTGTCACCATCATGTGGTGAGTCATTCAAAAAAAAACAGACCCAGCAGTAACGTGCTGCTCATGCGGATAATAAAAAAGAAGCGTTCTGATAGATTAGATGAAAGATAAAACCGCAACTCTACTTCTCCCTGCTTCATCTTTTCTGCAAGACTGTAACTAAAATCTTCAATCGAAAATTCAAGAGACAAAAATTAGATCAATATCATCATATAACAGAGAGGGAGTGAGTTTTATGTTTCACATTGGAAACTCGTCATCTACTATGTACCTAAATCAGCTTGAACTCAGCAAAAAATAATGGAAGATTGGAAAGTTTAATCCTTAGCATCTTTTTCGTGTTAATTATGTGAAGATTAAGAAGTAACAGTCGTGATTTAAAGGTCACCACCATCTTTAATTGAAAAAATAAACAGAAAAAAAAGAATCGTGTATCGAGATTTTGGTATCGAATCTACGATTCAAATTTGAATCGTGCGATTCTTTGGAACATCGATTCACAACACCGATTCGTATCGATTTAGAATTTAGTGAGTCGAATCGCACGATTCTGAATCGTGAATCGCTGATTTTAAAAACCATGGAGTATACTATTAGGGATCCCAATCGTAATAAGGTTGCTACTGGGGGAATGAGAGGGAAGGGTGTGCTCAAAACCGTTGCTTCGAAGAGGTACTCTACGAGGGCCGTTGTAAAAGACGTGGAAGGACCTTCGAACGTTGTTGTCGAAGATGTCGAGGACGAAGAGACCGAAGATGACGAGAATGTCCAACCTTTGGTGAAGAAAGCCAAGAAGAGTTCACTCCCCAAACATCCTCTACAGAGCTCGACGCCCAAAACCTCTCGTAACAGTGTTGAGCTGACCGAAAAACCTGCTGCCTCTACTACCCTTAGTGCCTCTGCTGCTGTTTGAATCAAGTCTCCCCCATTCTGGCATGAACCTGGATGTGTATGGCTTAAATGAGCGTTTGAATGACGCTTCTTCATTACATCAACCTTCGGCTTCTCCGAATGGCCCTTCCGTTCCGAAGAATTTTTTCCCATAGGCCTTATTCCAAGGAAGAGATTCAGCAATTCATAGATCGATGCTCGCGAGCTGGTCCTTTTGTTGAGGGTATTGCTAATCATTTAAAGACGTATGCCAAGGATCCCCTGAATCGCCAGTTTGACGCGTCTCTTACTACCTTTATCTCACATGCTTTCTCTGGTGTTTGGCATACGAGGACTCTAGACTCGTAGTGGGACAACCATCAAGCATTTCTTGAAGCAGTAAGAATTTGTATTTTGTTGCTGCATGGTTTTCTTGCCTCTGCTAGTTGCTTAGCATTGTGTTTCTTTGTTTTTTGCAGGGTTATCATCATGGGATGTACTTGCTAAACTTGTCTAGGTCTCAAGGGAAAGATATTATCCGTCTCGACAAGGAGTTGGAGAACTTGGAGAACTTACGTCAGGAGAAATATAGCCTTTCGATGAGCTTGGGAAAAGCAGAGGAGATGTGATAGATTTGGGGAAGCGGCTCGAAACCGTTGCCGGTGAACGAGATACTTTTTCTTCCAACTTGAAGACTCAGAGCGAACTGGTATCGAAGCTGGAATTACAGCTGAAGAGTAAAGATAATGAGTTTGATTTGTTGAAAAAGAGCCATGATGACAGGGGAGAGAAGATCGATCTCCTTAATGGAAAGATTGCTTTTCTAAGTCTGCAGGCAGATGGAGAATCTGAGAGAATGGCCCTTTTTAGTCATAGGCATGCTAGTAGCCTTTTTTAGGAAATTTGGAATGCAACCTCCATTTTACCGCAATGGTACGAAAGATCCTGATGCTTCATGGGAGTCTGATAAGGAGTTGATTACTTGTGAGGAGCTTCAGGCTGTGATAGAGCGAATGATAGAAGAGAGAGAGCTGGGATTGAAGAAATTGAAGAAGGAGCTAGTGAAGAGGACGTTGTTATTGATGATGACAAATATGAAAATGTGGTCGAGGAGGATAAATTGGTGGAGGGATCCGAAGGCGAGAGGCCAATTGTAGAGGAAAAGGTGGTGGATGTACATATGACAGCGGGCGAGAAAAATAAAGAAAGCGGTATGTTGGAGAATAAGGAGGAGGGGAATCAAGGTGAAAAGGTTGAAACCGAGAAGCCAACTGATGAATTTTTGAAAAATTCTGTCGAGACTTCTGACAATGGAGATGGGGAGGGCACTGAATCTATTGATCAGGTTGTTATTCATGATGCCGAGGATGTCCCCAAAATAGATGATGCCGAAGTTAAGAAGGTTGTTGAAGATACTGCAAAGAAGATGTTTACATTCCTTCTGATATCTTTTGTACTTTCCTTTTTCCTTTTCTGTATTACAAAGGATTTGCATTTCTTTTTGTTGTGTTTCTTGTTTTCTTGTAAACTATGTACTATTGAGCATTTTTGCTCCTCTTTTCGTAACGAAGCTGGGTATTCGTAACTTATTTTTCTTTGGTATATACTGTTTGTCAAGCAACTCGTGATCATGCACAAAGTTTATCTTTCCAGTTCTAGGCTCCTAAGGTTACTTAGAGCACAAATCCGGAGCTTACTTCGATGTGAGAGATAGTAAACCAAGCTAGTAGGGGCTTACGGATCACCCTTTCCAAAGGCTTTGAGCTACTCTCCTGGTTTAAAGCAAATGTTGGCTATCGAGACCGTAGGTACCCGTTTTGCCTCAGTACATTAGGTGGGTATCGAAGATACTATGTATCTTCCGAGGGACATGAAGGTGCCCTGATAACCCATTTAGCCTAAGTAAAGTAGGAAATTTATGGTAGGCAGCTGCTATTCTGGGCCTCGATAATAAAGTAGCACAATGGGGGAGTTCTGGTCAAGGCTGGAGCTTAGACATGGTACTTTTATCCTATCGCGGCCTAGAGTTCGACCCTTGTTTTCGATAGTTCATCTTCGAATTAGCCTTGATACTTCGAGGGGAGATCCCTCGGCTGCATAACTCACTTATCATTCCCATGAATGTAAGCTAATTAACTGCCTCGGGGTTCCATTCGCCCTAAATGTAGATGTTAGTCTCATTATCATCCTCTCAAATGCCTTTAGCTTATATCGTTTTAATGCAAAGGATCCACCACTAACGGGGTATCTTTGGGTAGAGGACTGTGTCATGTAGATCGTAGGGCCCTTACGGTTACATGTATATCAGCTTGATGCCTACCGCTCGAGGACTTTTTTAGAATTGGCATCAGGGCCTTGGCGTCAAGGCCTTTAATTTCATTGCGTCAGGGCACTAGGGGAGATATGGCATCATGGCCCATTCGTTTATGTGGCATCAAGCCCTTAGGAGATGTATCTAGTTTGTTAGATTCTGGAGTTCGGGTCAAGAGGACCGTGTAGCGCCTATTTTAGTAGGATTGGAGTTTGAGCCAATATATAGTATATCGGGATGTAAAAGAATTCTTTATTCGGAACGAGGTACATTATTTTTAGGAATAATATTTTCGTATGTATTTCGCATTCCATGCATTTCCTAGTCCTAGTCCATCTTTTTCATCGATTAAATTGTATGCGCCTTTCTCTGTTACTTCTATACTTTGAAAGGTCCCTCCCATGTTGGTTCCAATTTTCCTGCATTTCCCTTTTGGTAAGGTGGGATTTCTCGCAGCACCAACTCGCCTGGCTGAAATTCCCTATCGATGACCTTTTTGTTGTATCCTCGGGCTAACCCTTGCTGATAGTTGACGATGTGTTGCCGAGCGTCTTCTCTGGCTTCTTCAAGGTCATCTAGTTTTGCATATACTAAATCAGCTGTGAGGTTTTGCTCTCATGACTTGTATTTATCCGTTGGTATCATTATTTCGGTGGGGAGTACTGCGTCTGTCCCGTATGTTAGGTGAAACAGTGTCATCCCTGTTGTTGATTTTCGAGATGTTCGAAATGCCCATAACACATTGTGCAGATGTTCGCACCACTTCTTTTTATGGGGCAAAACCCTTTTTTTGAGGTTATCTCTGATTGTTTTATTTCTTGCTTCTGCTTGGCCGTTGCTTTATGGATATATTGAAGTTGAAGTTTCCAAACTTACGTTGTATTGGTTTAGCAATTATCTAACATCAGCGCTTAGAAATTCTTGTGCATTATCCGATACTATTTCGGCAGGGACTCCGAATCGACAAAATATATTTTTCCAAAAGAAAGTGAACACGTCTCGGCCTGTGTGACTTTTTAAAGCTTTAGCTTAGATCCATTTCAAGAAGTAATCAGTTGCCACAATAATGTACTTTCTTTGTCCCATCCCTGGAATGAATGGTCCGACAAAGTTGACACCCCATTTGGCAAAAGGCCATGGGATTTATACTGAGTTTAGATTTGTCGCAGGCGCATGGATTCTCTTGGCAAATCTTTGGCAAGGGTCACACTTTCGAGATATGTCTTTTGCATCAGCATTCGTGTATGGCCAATAATAACCTTGGGCTTTGGTTCTTTGAGCAAGGGCTCTTCCACTATGAGATCCTGCTTCACACTGTGTAGTTTTGTCATTAGTACGACGCCATCTATTCAATTGACACATCTTAGCAGTGGACCCAATAATGATCGTCGGTATAAAACTCCGTCTAAGATTCTGTAGTTTGTATATCTGCTTATTACTTTATGTGCTTCCAGCAGGTTGCTTGATAATTCCTTGTTCTCTAAATATTTTCTTATTGGTACTCTCCAGTCTTCGACTTCATCATGGATAGTCATTACGAGCTCCTTTCATATGTCTGATATAGATGATTTCTTTACTCTTCCTATCTCGACAGAGATGACATCTTGGTCTGTCATTTTTGAAGCAATAAATACCAGGGCGTCCGCATGTCTATTATCCTTCCTGCATATATGTCGGATTTTGAGATGCGGGATCTTTGCCCTTAATATCCTTGTCAATTTCTTGTATTTTGATAATGAATCGTTTGATTGGTAACTGCCATCGAGCTGTTGTACTACGAGCTGAGAGTCTGTAGTTATCCTCGCCTATTGAATTACCATTTCTATCATATATTTTAAAGTGTGGATCATTGCCTCGTATTCTGTTTCGTTATTTGTTGCTTCGAATTCCAATCAGAGTGCACATACTGTTCGCTTTCCTTCTGACGAAGTAAAGACTATTCCAACTCCTTGACCATCACTATTTACTGATCCATTGATGAATACTTCCCAACGCCGAGGGTGACATTGTTCTAGGAGATCTGGTGGTCCATCTTCGTCCTCGATTCCCAGTATTGGCTCTTCTTCATAATCTTCTTCGATAGGGAATTCGCCTAAAAAGTCAGCTATGATTTGCGATTTTAATGTCGTTCGAATTTCGTAGACCACGTCATATTGGCCTATTTGGGCATTCCACTTTGAAATTCTTCCAGCCGCCTGCAAGTTTTTAAGAACAGATTCAATTGGGACTTTGGTTAGTACGATGATTTTATGAGCTTGGAAGTATGCCCGAAGCTTTTGGGTTGCTACCACTAATGCAAGTATGAGTTGCTCCAACTTGGTGTATTTTTTTCCGGCCTGAAATAGTGTCCTGCTGATATAGTATACCGCTCCTCTGGTGGTTACGAGCATGCACTGATGGCATCCGAGTTGGCCGCAATGTAGAATCTCAAATCTTCATCTTTTCCGGACGTTGTAGAGCTGGTAAACTTGCTAAGTAATTTTCGATTCCTTGGAATGCAGCTTCCCTCTCGTCGGTCCATACGAATTTTCCCTCTTTTTTTAAAATACTAAAGAAATTTTTGTGTCTATCCGAGGATCGAGCAATGAAAGAATTTTTGAGTGGACGAAAGAATTGGCAGCTCTTTGTTACAGACCTATAGACTGAATCACTGGATTGAGTGAGGCACACCAGCCCTATTATTGCCCAAGTGATGTTTGGCGTGAATTGAGATGCTTAAACATTCTTTGGAACTGACTTGCAAAGATAGAGATTGTGCAAAAGAATCCTCACTTGACCCCACATACCCCTATGCAACTCAAGCAAACGTTTACCTACGACCAAACGCCCTATAAATAACTACATCACGTTATCTCCTCCGTCAGAAACCAAAATCTTAATAAACATCTTAAGAGCCCGCCTGTTGAAAAGTCCGCTGCTGTACTAACCTGGGTTGCACAGACGCGCCAGTTTTGGGCACGAGTCCGCGTCAGACTCGTGTTGGACACAGACGCACCCACGACGAGTGTATGACGCGGTTAACTCGGTCAACTCCCTCAACTCTCTCATTTCAAGTGATAATTCAGTACAAAAAATATTGACCTCCCTCAGATTCAAACTCCTAACGTCATAATCCCAGCTAGGGAGCTTAACCATTGAAAAATGCACGCTTTTAAGTAACTTGCATATACTATATATACATACTTTGTTATTTTCAATATTTTATACTACTTCACCTAGCATTAATTTCATATATTAATATATTTAAAATTTATATTTACTAAATATATAAACGTGTCCGCGTCTTACATTTTTGAGACCTCGCTCGTATCCGCGTCCGTGTCGTGTCGTGTCCATGTCTCCGTGTCCGAGTCCGTGCAACGCAGGTACTAACACACGGTCCACCACACCGTAACAACCTAATCCCAGCACCTCTGTGGGCCCTGTCCCATGAGACTCTCATCTTCAAAACCCAAGATCCCTCCCAAAGTTATAATTATCAAATCCCCAAAATCTTCCTCTCACAGAGATCTCCGCACGTAGAAACCCTAGATTTATACTAGTAATCTCTCATCCGATCGTTTCTCATCCCACTCCCGATCCGTAAGTTCTTACTTTTTCTCATTCAGATTTTGCGTCATATTTTCTCATTGATTTCTGTGTTAGATTCGAGTTTTTATCCGATTTTTATTCGAGTTCTCTGATCTGATTGTATGTAATACTTTGGTTTTATTTGTTAGGGTAAGAAAAGTGAAAACAGAATGGCTGAGAACAATTCACCAGTTGAGCCTAATGAAGAGAACCTAGAAATTAGTTCTGAAATTAGGGATTCGTCGAATTCGGATGCGGCGGTGAATGAAAACGATGTTGCGATTGAGGAAATAACGCGGCAAGTTCAAGATGCATTGACTGTAGGAGGAAAGAAACATAAGTTCTGGGAAACACAACCCGTAGGGCAATTTAAGGATCTAGGTGATACTAGTTTACCTGAAGGTCCAATTCAATTACCCACACCGGTATCTGAAGTGAAACAAGAACCGTATAATTTGCCTGGTTTGTATGAATGGACTACTTGTGATATCGATTCCGAAGAAACTTGTGCTGAAGTTTACAGTTTGTTGACTAACAATTATGTTGAAGATGACGAGAATATGTTTAGGTTTAACTACTCCAAGGAGTTTTTGAGATGGGCACTTCGTCCACCTGGTTATTTTAAGAGCTGGCATATTGGCGTTCGTGTCAAAGTGAGTAAGAAACTTGTTGCGTTTATTACTGGGATTCCTGCCAGGATTAGGGTTGGTGATGTGGTCGTGATGAAGGCAGAGATTAATTTCTTGTGTGTTCATAAGAAGCTTAGGTCGAAGAGGTTGGCTCCTGTTATGATTAAGGAAGTTACTAGGAGAGTTCATTTGGAAAATATCTGGCAAGCTGCTTATACAGCTGGGGTTGTGCTCCCGACACCAATAGCGACTTATTGATGTGGGTTTCTCTAGATTGGGTGCTCGGATGACAATGAGCCGAACCATTAAGCTTTATAAGCTACCTGAATCCACTGTCACTCCAGGGTTTAGGAAAATGGAGCTTCGTGATGTTCCTGCAGTTACACGGCTTCTTAGGGATTATTTAAGACAGTTTATTGTTGCTCCTGATTTTGACGAAGATGATGTAGAACATTGGCTTCTTCCTACAGAGAATGTTGTGGACAGTTACTTGGTGGAGAGCCCAGAGACACACGAGATTACTGACTTCTGCAGCTTCTACACTCTTCCGTCGTCAATCCTGGGGAACCAGAACCATTCAATTTTGAAGGCAGCTTATTCGTACTATAATGTCTCCACGAAGACTCCATTGCTGCAATTGATGAATGATGCTCTGATCGTGGCTAAGCAGAGAGATTTTGATGTCTTCAATGCATTGGATGTTATGCACAACGAATCTTTCTTGAAGGAGCTGAAATTCGGACCAGGTGATGGGCAACTTCATTATTATCTTTACAATTATCGTGTAAAACATGCACTGAAACCGTCAGAGTTAGGGCTTGTGCTCTTGTAGTCTGAGCACATCTGGAGTCTTATTTTATGCTATGGACTAGTAGTTGAGGAATTGTTTATTGAATTAGTAATCCTGGGTTGTATTCAATTTGATGAGGTTTTGTTTCTTGCAACCTTGAACTAGAGGTTTCTTCAATTAATATCAGATTTTTGTGTCCTTTTTCTTTATGTGGTTGCAAACTCAAATAATTTGTTTATCGGTAACAGATTATTAAAACTTTTGTTCTATTTCTTTACACTGAAATCGTTATCGTGTATGCCTGTGTAGTTACTGGGGCTTTAGGTCATAATCATGTCAGGCTAGTATTTCTTTATCAGATCAGCTGCAAAACAATTTTTAGGTGTGACGTTAAGAAAAGACACCTTAAGTTTTGCAGTTTTATTGCCTAATGCCTACGTATTTGACATATGTAGTTTTCCTTAACAGTTTTCCCTTAGAGAATTCATTTCTCTGTGTTTTTGCCAGGGATAGCTAGTATATTAGTTGCCAGGAGATAGTCCCCTGTGGCTCTAATGTTTGGAATGGATAATTACAGTTGTTATTATCTTTCTGTGGCATAAAATTCACTGAAACAGAAAACCAGAGTAGAAAGTGTTCTTTTTCGGGTTCAAATGAGCACCATACAGTCGATATGGGAAGATTATCTAATTTAGAACTGAATTTATCCGCAGACAGCAGTTCCTATATCTTTACTAGAATCAGTTTATAAAGGTATGAATCGTATTATACTAGATTATTCATCTGATTTCTGTTGGCTGAACTACCTAGTTACCTAGTTGATGAATTGTATGTTGAGCTAGTCACACCTTAGGTTGCATTCAGTTTCATAAGGTCCACTTTTGTGTGTGTGTGTGCAACGTAAATGAGAGAGTTCTTTGACAGTTGGTTCACAGTTCTGTGCTTTTCAATTTTGGTCTACCAAATTGGCATAAGTTTTATGTACTGAATTAATCAGCAATTCTGTTCACCTTTTTATCTTCATATATGGAATCTGGTTGTTGAGGGGATTGCATATTTTATTTTTCAGAAGATATCGCGAGTTTTTGCATTATGATTTTTCCCTTGCAGACTGTTTTAGTAATTGATGATAGTGGCTTCTAAAGTTGTTAGCTTTGATTCCTAAATGCCGGACTTCGTCAAGGATGGGTACACTTCGTTTCCACCAGTATAAACATTTACACGTAACACTTTTATACTTGTGATACCAAAATTGATACTGCACCCCAGTATTGAACTTTGGAAGCGGCTATATTACACCCATGATAAGGTGTTTTTAGGCAACTCTTTTTTGTCCTGAGGGCAACAGAAATCAGATGGTTCCTCGCCATCTGAACCAAGCAGTAGGGACGGCAATGTGGATGAAACTCGGGGTGGATGATGATTCATAATCGCCCATGGAGGATATTTTGCCAGAGAATAGATTTTGTGTTTAAAATCTTGACGAGAAGGAGGAGTCTTGGGAATGATGGTGACCTATATGGGTATGATTCGACTTCATATTTGATTTTGTTATTTCTTCATCATATTATGGATTTGGTTTCTTATTTCTCGTTTGTATAAGCTTAATTCTTTATACTAGAAGCTTAGACATGGGCACTAGTGACTACTTATATGATGTCTGGTTAGTAATCTTTGCATGTATTTATTATTTGTTGATGAGCATTAGAATATGAATAAAAGCATCCATGGATGAGTTGCAGTAATATTATTGTTTCCTCCTTAAAGTTTGGACACAAACTAATGGGATGCCAATATATTATTTTTGTTTTGTGTTACTGAGCATTGCAATATATTTTATATTGAAGTCGTTGGATGTGATATTGAAACATGTCCAAGGTCTTGATGGTGCTAACTGGATGCATATTCTTTTTGAGGTTCATCTTTTATCGGCTTTAACTTCTTGGTTTATTATGTTTCGTTCTGTAACTTGACACATGTCAACTTGTTGAATTCTTTAGCATGCCCGGGTTTTATATGGATTCTTGTTTCAAACTTTGCTTTTTATGCGATGTTTCTTCCATTCTTTAACTACTGTTACAACGTGCAAATTCATCAGAATATCTGCAACCTCAATTGCTACCATGTCAATTTAAGTCGTGTTATGTTACTGATTAGTTCATTGCATTAATGGATGAATGCAGAAACAATGTGATGCTGAAAAAGCCATCAGGAGGAGTTGGATGGAAGTGAGTGGAAATCTTATGGTGGGTTTGAAGCCTCTGATGCAATTGAAGATACTCAACAAAGAAGCCAAGGTCTGGGTCAAAAGTTCAGGCAACCTCCTGGAACTGGAATCAGCTTCTCAGTGTTTGAGGAAACACAACCCCGCTTGAGCATAATGGAGAAAGGGAAAATCCGGCGCCTGGAGCTGTAACTTCTTAGATTACACTGGCAGTGTTTGAGGTAGAGATGATCGAATACAAGGTGAGAGTAGTAAAGCTGATCCTTTCAGTCAATGAGATGAGATACGAACTTCAGGAGATTTATGGGAACTTCAGGATTCAGTTGATAGCGACTCAGATTGGAATGGCCCAGGGAAAGAATGTGTCATCTGCCTCTCATAGCCATGGGATACTACTGAGCCGAAGTATTTGATTTTCCCTAAAAATTTGTAAGAGAAGATTTTTGTCTGCATCTTCCTCCAGTTTTTGTGTTTGGGGAGAATTTGGTATTTGAATGGCAGTTCTAGTGGATTCCATGAAAATTTCCAGTTCTGATGGCTGTATTTTTGATAATTCTGGGATTTGACTCGTATGGCTGTATTTTTGATAATTCTGGGATTTGACTCGTATAAGCTAGGACTTGTTTGGTCAACACTGTTAAAATGTCAGTGCATCCAATCTGACGAGTCTACAACTTCTGCAGGTTACCTCCCAAGTTCGTTCTCCAATCTAAAAATTCTGCTATCGCTTTCCTTGGCGTATAATAACAAGCCGAATGCACGTGCAGTGCACGTGGTGACGCAGAAGTGAATTGAGTGCTCAGTTTCATACACGTAGTGACGCATAGGAAATAAACAATGCCTATGCTTCGGGCCGATGACTGTTGACCGGGCTTTGAAAATGAAATAAAAATAAAAAATGGACAGTTGTTACTTTGTTTGGTTACATGTTATACACGTGTAATGGAAGAGATCCCCCTAATATAGTATTCCTGGGAGTTTTAGTCCTCCCCGTTGTCTATCTCTGTTATCTTTTTACCTCTAATTATACACGTGTAATGGAAGAGATCCCCCTAATATAGTATTCCTGGGAGTTTTAGTCCTCCCCGTTGTCTATCTCTGTTATCTTTTTACCTCTAATTAAAATTCTTTTCCTGTTTCTGTCATCTTAACCCAAACTAAGATTAGAAGAACTCTCTCTATAACCATTATTACAGTAACAGACAATGAATCTGTATTTCTCTCTACAGATATGATGGCAAGCTTGCTCCTGCTCTCGTATAGAGGAACTTTAGTTCCTACTACCATCAGAGAGACAACTCTACGGCTTTTTTCAACAGTTCTACCATCAGGTTAACATATATGCTAATTTATCAATTAACAAAAGTGGTCTTATTTTCCAATTTCAAAAGCAAATCCATTGAGAAAAAGGTAGCACCTAACTTCTATTGTCTGACTTCGTACCCATAAAAAGGTAGCACCCTTCCCCTGGTTTAATTCAAGCGCCTAACATTATGTATACCAAAAATTGACACCCAAAATTGCATTTGTATACCAAACAGAAATGTGTGCATTTGTTTTATTTGTTAATGAAGGTCCTGGTTGTGAGAGTTAAGTCGGTATAAGAAGAACAATTCGAGAGAAAGAAGAGAATGAAAAGAATTAAGTTGTGTTTGATTTTGTTTATGGGAGATCTTCTTTCAATTCGATTGATCATCTGATTTGACTCTAGAATTTGTAAAAAATTTAATGGTGGCGGAGGTGGTGGTGGTAGCGGCTGCGACAGAGATGGTGGTATGATAATGGTGGCATAGGTGATAGTGTTGTTGGTGGTGGCTGCATCTTGTCTTTGGTGGCGTTAGTGGAGGCGGTGTTTCTGTTGATTGTTGTGGCGGAGGCGATGATGTTGCTGGTGGCGGAGGTGGTGGTTGTAGCGGCGGCGGCAGAGCTGGTGGTGTGATAATGGTGGTGGCGTATGTGATAGTGTTGGTGAATGCGGTTTTGATGGTTGTGGCGGTTTTGGTGGTGACAGTGGCGGTGTGATAATCGAATTTTATCTAATTTATCGATTTACTAATGTACCCTTCACTATCTTTTTTAATTACGTAAGAGGTAGCGAGAAACGTAAAAGTGTGGAGGAGAATTTAGTCATTTACTGTCGGTCGAAATTTATTTTGTGACACCAATTTTTTCCGGATGTTTCACTGATCGGACGGCTAATGTGTAAAATTGGAAGATCCTATGGCTACGAAGGGTAAAGGTTTGAGATAGGCTTGTTTGCATTAAAAAGGGGGGAGATTTCCCAGAATCATGAATGTGAAATTTATTCTCTCCAAGTACTTAAAAGTAAAAAAAAAAGTTAGTATCAAGAATCTCCGGAACCTTTGACCGCTTAAATGCTTACGTTTCAGTGATCTCTTTAGTCGGTGAATTAAACTTAACTAGCTTAGACTTGTAGGCTAAAAGCAAATGGAAACTGTCTAGAATAGTATTTATTGAAACATGAAAAAAAGTAGGGATTTTTGATAAAGTGCCCTTATTTTGAGATATACTAAGGAAAAGTGCCCTTACTTTTTGAGAATTTTCTAAAATGCCCTTTTCTTGACCGTTTTTTTGAAAAAACGGTAAACGGCAGTTTTTAGCCGTTATGTGTGAGGTGGCAGGTTAAAATAGACCACAATGCCCCTCACATTCAACCCATGAGTTCAGTCAATGGACTCACTGACTCAACAACGAGTTGACTCAGTTACTGAACTCAGTAGCCATTTCTAACTGGTTCTTACCTGCACTTACATAGTTAAATAAGCAGAATCCATATATCAAAAGCAACCCAAAATACATTCATAGATCAACCCCAATACATATTCATTCATCAAACATAGTTGTTGTTCAAACCAAAAGAAGATGAAAAAAGATGTTCAAACTGGAAATGAAAATGAGGAAGAATGAGTTGTTGTTGTTGCTGTCTTTGTGGAACCTTTTGCAGCAGTTGTAGCTTTACTAGAGGATGCAGTTGTTGTTGTAGCAACACTAAATTGATGATAATTATGACTTGTCACAATACAAAATACATGTGTCTGGAGCAACAACAATAACATTTACTAGTGTATAAACCCCTAGTTCCTGGGTTGAATTCTTGCCCTGCTATCTACACAGTGGTGTACCCATTACAGTTCAAAAATCAAATAAGATTATGGGAAGAACCATTACCACAGGAAGACTCCTTTGTTATGCATTGGTAAGCATAATCTTGCAAGTTCCTGGAAAGCATGATCGAAACATCATTTCTAGAGCCTTAAATGACCACAATGCTTTGTATCATTTGATCTGAGACATCAAATTGACCTGCAAAGTTAATACAACAAATCAAAGTTCAATGATCTTATGATTCACAAAACAATAATAACGACCAATAACATCATTATGATCAACTGATATCATAGAATACTTGGAGTACATGTGAATCTATGGATTTAATATTGTAATCAAACAAGGAAGTCTCCTAGATTTCAGATTCCACTAAAGATGCTTAAACAAACATAATAGCAAATCATTTGTCTGATGATTATTGCCTAGAGTACTTATCATCAAGGGAGAACCAAGCTGCAGTATACAAGGACATATATGATGATTATTGCAAGAGAAACCATATACAATCATTTTAAATCAAATGCTTCATTCTAAATTGCATTACTAACAGTTCACACATATACAACCATTGACACCCATTGCTCACCAGTGATGCAATCAACTTCAGCAAGGTCAGAACGTAGTTTCTCAACTGCTTGAGTCAATTCTGCAGAATCACATAACCTCCTGGCTTCACTAAATCAACTACAAGAAAGATAAACAGATTTAATATTGTAATCAAACATCATTTTAAGATTATGGGAAGAACCATTACCACATGAAGACTCCTTTGTATGCATTGGCAAGCATAATCTTGCAAGTTCCTCGAAAGTATAATCGAAACATCATTAATTGATTAATTAACCTAAATTTACTTCTCGATTGAAACTTCTTCATTGAATCCTCAATAAACTTCAAGAGGCCATCCCCGCACAAAATTGAAATCAAAAATCAAAACTTGATTTTTACATAAACAACAAAATCAGAAAATTGAAAACCCATTTGAGCTAAGAATACATGACAAGCATTTAAGAACCCTAATTGAAACCCTAATATAGCCAGACCCCTGAAATCAAATCAAAATCAGAAAAAAAAAAAACACAGAAAACTTTAAACAAAAATCAAAAGAATCACTAAAATGAAAACCCATTTAAAAATTCAACATCAAACAGAAAACCAATCATAAATCAAAACTTAGATCTAACAACCCTAATCGATTCGGAAAAATTACACCCATCAAGCCCTAATTTTTCACCAACTGAAAGAAGAAGAAGACCCTAATGGTTGTTGTTGTTGCTGCTGTTTGACCAATTTTTCTTAATGGTTGTTGCTGCTGAACCTTGAAGAGAAGAAAAAGAACATATAGAGAACAGATAGAGAGCAGCAGCAGAAGAAAGAATATGGCGAGGAAGAAGAGAAGTACAAATTTTAGATTTCTCAGATTTCTCACCTCGGCTTAGTAATCTTGGTAGGATCTGGATCCATCAGTGATTGGTAAACACTAAATCCACTGGAAATTGTTTGATATTTTTCCCTTTTCTCTTCGCCTCTCTTTTCTCTCGATTTTTTTTTTGTTTTTCTCTCTCTGACTCTCGATTTAGGTAAAGATAATGAATTAGTTTAGGGTATAATGGTAAAACCCTAGGGCGTATTGACTAGTCAACTAACTTGGATGAAAAAGCAAACAGAAAGGGCAGTTTAGAAAATGCAAATCTTTCGGGGGCACTTTTCCTTAGTATATCTCAAAACAAGGGCACTTTATCAAAAATCCCAAAAAAGTACAGGAATCTAAAACCTGATTTTAAGGACGAAGAAATTGAAAAAAATCGATAATTCTTTATATCCGGGGAGTGAAATCCCGGGATAATTCCGTATCTAACATTAATGGTGGGCCCCCTGCTAATCCTAATTGGTGGGGCCCACACGCCCTAATCTAAACTTGCACCAGCCGTTGGATCCCTTCACGGGATTTCACACGGTTTTTTCTACAGTCAACGTAGAATTATCGGAAAAAAATAGGTTACGCAGAGAAACATGAGAGAGAAACCTACCTGCTTTAATTAAGGAGTTGTGATACAGGAAAGGTGAGCCTTCGAATTTGGTCTCCAGATAGCCATTTTTTCATAATACCAAATTTGCCCATCTATATTAGTGTTACCTCATGAGTAACTTAGCTTAAGCTAATCAAAATCTGATAATTAAATTAGTGTTTTTATTCAAGACATAAAAGCCCCTCAAAAGTTTTTATTTAAGATTTTTTTTTTCTTTTAAGAGGAAAAAGAAGAGAGCAAACAACAAATTTTACAAAAACCCCACTTTTGATTCACTCAACGAAAATGAGTGAATCAAGTCCCGAAATGGAGCTAGAAGACTCCTCTTCTCAATACCCAACATTGATTGAGAAAATCATTGAAGGAAACAAAGGATTGTTTAAATTCTTTAATGAAAAGAGTTTATAAGCACAAGTGAAGACTTTCTTAACGATTATGAGGCCGATCCTGAAGATTACTAACACCTAAACGTAAAACTCAAGAAAACAATCAGCTATGCCTCTATTTCTGCTAAAACACTCAAAATCACATAAAAAAAATGTGATTTTAAAGAGTTATAGAAGTGACTTACGACTTGGGAGGTGAGAAACCCGCAACCGTTAGCTCTATTTACGGCTAGATGTTCTTCAAATAGCAGCCGTAAGTCACTCGATTTGGGGATTTTTAGGCCGTACGTCTACTTACGGCTTCTGTGACTTTTCCTTTACTATCTGTAACTGTGCATGGAAATATTAAATGTTATTTAATGCCCATACTTACATCTGCATGGTAGGTACTTACGGTTTCATATTCTGCGAGTACACGTACCTGTTACCTCTGAAAATATGGTAGAACCCAGTGGTCGTAAGTTTGTTATGGCCGCTTTAGGTGCACATATTTCCAGACGTAAGTTCTCCCCTATTTATTTATTTTTTCCTAGTCTACTTAAGACTACCCCAATGGTTGTTCCAATGGATGATCAACCACCAGCTAATAGGGTGTTCCATGACACTACCGATCGCGACCAACCATATGTCAAAACCATTGTACGTGTCCACTCTTATGTATATGCGTGTATAAATATTTCAACGGTCTTGTTGTCTAATTTGTTTATTGGGTCTAATGTAGACATGGTTGACTAAGGAAGAAGCCGTCGAATGGATTATTGCACATGCTAAAAAGAAGATGTGCTTGGTAGTCAAAGGAAGTTGTATGACCTTTAACCGTTTTCAAATGGTGTGTGAGCGCAGTGATGTGTTTGTGAGTCATGCGAAAAAGGGTACTGTGCGACAGCCCAAGACAAAAAGAAAGTGTGTTTCTTTCACAAAGAAATCAAAATGCCCCTCCAAACTAAATTTTTCTCCGAACAAGGAGAAAGGGTTATGGTTTTTGAAGACCGTCATAAGCGGTAGCCATAATCACGATCCACCAGAGTGTTTTGTAAAACATGCTTGCGTTGCAAAGTTAACGCCCGAGGAATTTGTTTTAGTGGATGGGATGTATACGAGAAATATAGCTCCTCGTGATATTCTCGCCAACATAAAGCATCTAAACTCGGATAACGCATCGAATTTGAGAATTATCTTCAATGTACAAGCTAAATTGAAGGTAGGAGTGAGATGCAACAAGTATTTTGGGATGCTCTTAAAGAGAAATACACTTGCTACTCCGAGGAGGACACAGAGAAGAAAGTGACTAATATTTTGGTTGCTCATTATTGGGATTTCATTAAATTGGCACGATGTAATTACCAAGTTCTAATGTTGGATTGCACATATAAGACCAACAATTATATTTTACCTCTCTTGAACTTAGTTGGTCAAACATCTACAAAACAACCTTTTAGCACCAACTTTTATTATTTGACAGATAGACAGAGAAAAGCTATACTTGGGCATTGCAACAATTGAAGTTAATATACCATGAAGATCGTTATCCTAAAATCATATCATTACCGACAAAGAGCAAGCCTTGATGAGTGCAATCAAGCCGGTTTTTCCGGATTCTCTAAATCTTCTTTACACTTTTCACATATGGAATAGTATACAAGTAAAGTGCAAGACTCTTATCCAACCAACATTGAAAGAAGAGATTGTTAAAGCTAAGAAACTACCGGAACCGAAACAAAAGGAAACGTTGTAGGAGTTGAAAAAAGTTGGACGAGTTCAATAAAGATCAATGGGAAAAATTCTCGGAAATGTAGGATAAGTTGGCTTGGGTACTCACAATCAAGGATTATGAAGCTTTGGAAAAGGGGATGTTGGCCTATTGGAGTCGTATCCCCGAACTTAAGAAGTATCTGAATGAGGAATGGTTTGTCCCTCACAAGCATCGATTTGTCGCGGCTTTCACCAATCAACACACGCACTATAAGAACCAAGCAACAATTTCGGTGGAGTCCTCTCACTGCTGGTTCAAGAAGAATCTTTATAATGGTGGTGGTGGATTTGTTAAGGTATTCTTTGCCATGGATATATAGGATTAAGGGAGCATTTGAAAGAATTGAAGGCATAAGAACGTCAAATACCTTATCGATCATATTCTAAACGGAATAACCAACAATGTGTCCCATTGGGCAATCGAGGAAATCATGAAGGAAATTCTCAAATTTAGAGGTGGAGATTACAAAGATGAGTGTGTTTGTCCCAACATATCATCCATGGGACTCCCATATCGCCATAAAATAACAACTTACAAAGACGACGTCATCCACTTAGCGAGATCAAACCATTTTGGAGACAACTTTCATTCAACAAACAAGTCATCGATGTAGATTTTGAGGGAGGGTTTGACGACACATATGAATATGAAGCAATCCCCTAAATTTGGGATGACATGAACTTGGGACAAAGGAAACCTTGGTGCGCTAGGTTTCGCCAATGGGCTTATAGCCACACTAGATGTGATATATTTGAACCAGATAGAAAGAAAGAGAGGGGTAGGCTAACACCAAAGTGTCAAGGTTCCAAGGTCCGTGTTAGGCAAAAGAGAGAAATATCGAGTCAAAGAAAAGAGACCCTTTGGGCATTGACTTGTTGAATGAAAAATACCATCGGGATCAAGAGAGTGCAGAGTTCAAGATGATGAATAACTTGGAGGAGGTGGAGGGGTTTGACGACATGGAGGTGACCCTTTAAGCATTTTTCAACAAGAAACGTAAACGACCTCAAATGGAAAAAAACTTCAACAAGTCGTCAACCCAATGTGAAAGGAAAAGGAAAGGATATTCCAACGGTTGATACTCCAGCTCAAGAGAACGATGTTGCTAGTTGCGAAGTCGACATCAAAGGCAAGGGTAAGGCAATGTCCCCCCAAAAGGCAAGGGTAAGGCTTCCAATCAAAGTTGTGAAGAAGAATAACACCCCGGTTGTGATTGTTGAAGAGCGTGACAAGAGAATTTTTAAGCATGGGAAGGAGGTACATCACCAACTATTAGAAACATGATAACCCCTCTAGATCAAGAAGGTGACATTTTCCACCCTTACTACGTGATTTATGATGATTGGATGAAATATCTCCCTAAAAAAATTCATGATTTCATATATCAATGGAAGATATAGAAGGCGACGAGAATTGTGGTTACCATGTTACATGGGAATAACTAGAACCCTTTCTCATGAATGGAATGTTGGTGAGCCAACCCAACTATATTAGGATGATGTTGCTAGTGCAATTAAATAGATATGATACTTTTTACTCATCAATATTGCCGGGTAATGGGTCTTACCAAGAGATTTAGAAGCTTTGAGAATCCGTCTCATTGGGGGCGATAATCTTATGGATAGACAATGTTGGATGTCATTTCCATGTTGCGGACACTTAATCGTCGATGCCTTTAAGTGCGTGGTTCACTTTTTCGTATATTTTATAGTGATTTCATGATTAAGACAAAAGAAAATCCAGAAAATTGAACCACAGTCGTCAAGGTTTTTAAGATTTTCCTTGACGACTTTTGGACACAGTATTCCCAAAGTTAGTGACAGTTTCTTGCTAGCAACACTTATAAATGTTTGACCTTTCGATATCCATTGCGCCACCTCACCATGAATGCCTAATTACATATTGTGAGGGAAAGCACGGGAAATAAGGCACATCGTTTGGATAAACTCTGAATGATCCTACCATTCTCAACTGAATCCATAGAAGTTCAGAAAAATTCTAGAGTTTTTCTAGGATTTGCCAGAGAAAACGAGGAGAGGAAGAAGGAGAAGAAAGAGAAGAAAAAAATTGATTCTTAAGTTTTTTTTTTTGGTTTTTTGTTGCTTAA
>JAJJMA010037249.1:0-14327 GCA_023529015.1 Papaver nudicaule
AAAGTCACAATACAATATTCGTGAGAAAGTCATCTCCATTGGAACCACTATTATCATTACTACTACCTAGTGCAACCTCATTCCTTCTAAGATTGACGATGCTATCATCGAATTGCTTGATTTAAGTAATCAAATGAGAATCTAACACTCCACCTTTCCAATAATATAATATATCTTTGTAATACTTTTGAATTGAATCAAAAGGAAATAATTTATTCACAGATCTGCGCGTCCACCAGCTCCACCAAAAAGGGTTTTCAATTCAGTTCATGTGCAAGCTCCTCATGTTAATTAATTTCACTGTTACCAAGTCACGATTCCCTTGAAGCTAGAATTCGATCCCTTTAGTTGCAGAGATAGTTTGACGGGGACGGAGAAGAAAGAAGGATATTTTAGCTCTCTTTCTCTCTCTCTTTTTGGAGAAGGATCTCTTACCGTCTATAATTTTTAAGATGGAATCGATCTGATGACGATATGTGTATACAAGGCTAAACTAGTAATTTCAATATAATCGCGAGATATCATCTGCCGATATTTTGACTAGTCAGGCACGAGAAATTGACTTTGTGACGGAAACTATTATGTCGGGGCAGATTACCAAACTCTTCAATATTGGGGCAGATCCCCAAGTTGCTAGTTGATTTTGGGGCACATTCCCAATTTTCCCTATCCTTATCCAAAAAGATTCTTTGGAAACAAAAACAAACTATAAATTTCCACATGTAAATGCAAATTACCACAAGCAAGTAAAATGGATGAAGCTCACAACATAAACCAAACCTAAACTATTTATATTTTTAAGTGTTTGATAGGCATCAAATCGAACATAGCTCTGAGCTGTGACAACAAAGATACCCACTTTTATCTACGTCTAAGGTCAATTCTATTTTAACTTAGAATAGTTTTAAATAAGTGCTATAGTCACTTTTACATCCGTTGAGTTAAAAAATTAGTAGGTTAGAACTATTTAGATACAAAATCTTTTATCATTAATATTCAAATTGCGAATGGTCACAAATCATTATACATCAATGTTTATGCTTACTTTCACACAAAAACACAAATAAAAGACTTCTTAAAATCTATTCTGATTACAGATTTAGATTTAGTTTAGGGAGAAAAACTATGAAAAAAGAACCAAACGAGTGTTTAAAGACTTTTTAAATTTCTTTCTCACCTAAAATATATCTCATTTATACGATCGGGGAAACGTATTTATATTTTAGATAATCCCAATCAACAATGAACGGTGGTGGCGAACCAAAATAAAAAAGCATTAACATTGATAGTGAATGTCAGATAAATATTAGAACTATATATCGTTCGTAAAAAATTGCTGGGAGATGTTGAGCCTCTCTTTTTGGACTTGTAATCCAAAAGGACGTCGGTGCGCAACTTGTAGCTCGACTCCCAGCCAACTCCTTGTCTGACTCTTTTGCTTTTGCTTATGATTAATTAATAATTACTAATTATTATATTAAAAAAATCGTAAAATAAATATAATTAACCTTTATTCTCCAGGTATTTTGTCTGCTTTCCAGACGATATCTTTTAATCCAGTTGAGAAGCTCTCGTAAAACTGTCATTTATTCCAACAGTCATATTATTTTTAAAATTCCATCAACCTTAAAAACCAAATTTTAAAAATTGAATATAAAAATGTCTTTTAAATTCCAATGTATCACCACCGATCTTTCGGAGCTCGACCATGTGCAGAGATGGGGCCACCTCAAAAACCTCAATATTAAGTGATAATAAAAGCTCCAACTGTGTCACACAAAACAATGGGAAAGGTAATACGGGATCACAAAAAACAACAACAACCTAACTGTATTTTTTACATATGTGATTTTAAGTTAAATCTCCTGACACTAGCTAGTGCAAGTATGGTTTTAAGATAAACCTCATAACATTAGAGAGAGACATATAAATATTCATAATCAGTGTCACAATATACTGGAAATTTAAAATCATAACAATAATTATAAAAGTAACATTTGGTTTAATTTTTGGATCTAACCCTATTAGTTTTAAATACACCATATTCAAACATTCTTAAAATTATGTTAAGAAACGAGTGGCTTTTAATACTATATACCATGGAATTAGCTTTATATAATTTATTAAACTCTAAGCATACTAGTGTATCTTTTAAAGTAGGCATGTTGTGTAACCATTTGCAAATGCTCATCCTAAATATAGTTTTTACCTCTGTGGCAAAAAAAAATGATCTTTTCTTCCCGTTTTGTCACCTTGCAACTTCATCTACAATGGGTTCAAAACAAATAAATAACTAACAAAAATGATTATATTGTGTCTACTGTTGTAAGACTTAACAAAAAAATAAATAAATAAACAAATTGAAAAATAAACCTCAACAAAATACCTTAAAATTTTGTTTGCACACATTGAAACCGTTTGTTCAATTTTACACATTATCTCATTAGCGGGACACTGAGAAGTAAAATGTGTTTTTCTCTTTACAGAATGTTGTATACACAAAGACATCTTAAGATAAAAACACAACATTCATGTTTCTTTTTTTAAGGGAACTATATAATGAAAAAATTATTTAAGATTTGCATTACATGGTGATTTAACTTTTTTAGCTTGTGAAATGTACCGTTCGGTTCTCGAACAAATTACCGAGGTTTAGACCTTGGGACTTGAAAATAAGTTCGAAAGCATTTATTGATAATGGTTTCTCTCTTCTCTCTGTTACTAAGTACTCCTGGTAACAATGAACAACAAGATATTTAAGGCTAGGTATAGGTTTTTAACTACTGTCATGCTAAACAATAAAGATAAAAACACCAGACAATGTTTTAAATTATGCATTTATGGACAATCCTGAAGTTTTTTTGTTTTTTTAGCGAGGCATCAATTACCTCTGAGTCGTTAAACACTGCATTAATATCAGCCAGACTTACATCCTCTTCCTGGTTAAAATTTGGTGGCTTATACCCTTTCTTAAACCACTCAGTTTCTAAAATTTGTGGAATTTTAATCCTCTACAATAAAAATAGTGTTGTTAAACACAAAATTATCTAGACCAGTTAGTTACGATTTTAGACTGAATAGTGTCCTTACAAGGAAAACATGTAAAAAAAAGGCAATATTTTTATTCAAAAGTATGAAAAGATTGATACTTACAGTAGCAGGATAGGGAACAAGGATACGCCTAATAAGTTTCTTATAACTTGATGAAACCACACAGGAAATGAAAATTCAGCTTTGTATATCTGCAATTTTTTGGAATATACAATAAAGAAAGTGTCATACACATCTTCATTCAGTGTTATAGAGTGTGAGGAAGCACGCAAGTCGTATTGGTGATCATAAATCATGTACATACTTTTCGATACAAAGCCATGATATTTGATTCATCAAAAGGAAAGTGACATGCCATGAGAACAAATAAAATGACTCCACAAGACCATACATCGGAAGTTGAACCATGATAGCCTTTGTCTTTAAGCACCTAATCATCATGTGTGTCAAGAAATCAATGAAGTAGAAATTCAAGAAAAACTGAAAAATAAATGCAAGAATCTTAAGAGCATATTATAATATATACCTCTGGCGCAAGATAATTTGGAGTTCCGCAAGTTGTATGGAGTAAACCATCTACCTACAATAATTAATATATCAAATAAGATAAAATCTTATTGTCTTGTAAATGTGCTTGGTATAGCTAGATGAATATATCACAGACAAGCAAAACCACGACGCATAAATCGGAAGATCCTTGAGTATTAATACAAAAGGTAAACCCCAAATAACAAAAGATATCCTTATATTTATGTGGAAATAATCATAAAATTCGTACTTGGATTAAGAGACCGGGGTATCAAGTATTTTATATAAACACGACTAATCTCATACTTGGACAAACTAGAATGATGGAATAGAATCCTAACACAATAACATGGTCAACAATCAACATCTTCGGCATCTACGCAACTTTAAGCATGGTCAAGTGAAAGCATCTATAATTTCCAGTCCTATATGTAAGAAGGACTAGGAAAACTTATCATACTTTTCAAACTAGAATTAGTGGAAACGTTCTAATACCAAATTATTTGTACTTAAGGGCTAAAATAATTTTTGAATATAAGCTACAAGAATTAACATCAAGACACAAATTTAAAATACTTTAATTTTTCTAAAAGCAAGTTTCAAGAAAAACTCATCAAACATCACTAAAATTTTCCGTTAGAGAGTAGAGTGAATTACTGCCAGCCTGAGCAAATGTTTGTACTTAATGTTACATTATTGTGGATTTGGTTACCTAATTATTTTAATACAAATCCTAATTCACCTGTGATTCTTGTGAAAATGTAATTAATCCAAAGTCTGTAACTTTAAGAACACCATGTGTATCCAAGAGCAAATTTTCAGGCTGCATTATAAATAATGACCATTAATAATCGCTGAAAACAATAATATAATAGTAGAAGCATACAAACAGTGTGTACTCATAAACAAATCAAAAATACATTATTGAAAAGTTAACCTTCAAATCTCTATGATAAACACCTCTATTGTGACAATAATCCATGGCATTGATCATTTGTTGGAAATAACTTCTTACTTCGTCCTCTTTTAATTTTCCACGGTGAGCCTAATTAATCAACTGTGAATCAAACATCTCACAAAGCTGAGACATTTCAAAATCAAATGTAATATACATGTATATATTAACAAAACATACACAAAGATACTAAATATTTAACATAATTCGAACTTCTTAAGATTCTTATTTATGTACTCACATACTCAACATCATTCCAACTGCTAATTAAGGGTTCTTTCCATAAAGTTAGTTTACTCATCACGTTATTATACTTATAATTCTTGCCTTTGGTCCACATAAGCATAAGATAAGAGTTATCAAGAAAATCATATAAATAATAGTACCGAAAAAAGATTGACGACTACGTATCCGGCTTACAATTTGATCGAAAAGCTCCCGACCATCAACGAACTCAAGCACAATGTACACATTGGTCTTGCTTGCCATAACCTATATACTTGCAAGTGTAAACAAACTTACAACAAAAAAACTGGTTAAATATCATTAATATCCCACATATCAAAGACATTTAAACATAAATAAATGAGAAAACCAAGGAAGATCTTTAAGATAATACCTCACGAAGTTGTATAACATTCAGATGCTTAATCATCTTCATTGTCGAAATTTCTCTTTAAAGTAAATGTAAAAGAGGAATATACATTTTTTTTTGTTAAGATAGGTTAATAGAAAAACAATCACACATATCGAAAATGAATTTTTGTATTAAAAATAAAAAGAATGGATCTAACAACCCAGAAAACAATAATAAAAAAAAAAAATAATAGAAGGAATTTTACCATTTGGATCATTTCATGACCAAGGAATTTATTCTTGTCAAGGATTTTAATGGCAACAAAAATACCATTTTCAAAATTCCTAGCAAACTTCACCTTTGCAAAGCTACCTTCACCTAATGTTCTTCCCATTTAATATTTTCCAACCCTTGTGCGGGTTCCACCATGTCTACTCATTTATAAATTTTGTTTTGTCCCAGTAATTTATTTATTTTTTCTTGAATTTCTGCTAAGAATAACTATCACATAACCATGTATGGTCCTAGTTTGAGAAGACAATGATAAATATCTTTGGGAAAGTTTGTGATTCTCACTCTTTCCCAGAGGCGGAGCCAGGGAGTTTTGGGCGTGGGTGCAACAATTTTGCGGTCGTAGGTCGCAAAAAAAATTTAGGTGTTTTTCTGTAACAATGACACATGAACAGTGAGCGAAACTAACAGATGAAATGCCTTTTGTGATGTTCAATTGATGAGTTTCGAATGAATTATAATTTTGATATTGAAAACAAGCAAAACCCTAACTTGAAATACCATTAGCAAATCAAATTCAAAAATAAATAAACATAAAATTGAGTCAAAGAAAAGAAAGCTTAAGAAATTACCCTAATATGGTTCAAGTATCAGTGAATTATCGATCTCGATCCTCTGCAAATCTCTAATCTCTTTTGGTTTTGGTTAAGTCAGGAGAGATATCGATTTGCACCAACAAACTTCCATATATACAAAATTACTAAGCCTATTCTAACTAATTACTAAAATTATGTGGGGTCGGGTGCACCCACCTGGATCCGCCCCTGCCTTTCCTACTTGTTTTTCATCAGTTGTAACATAATGATATTTATGGGATGACCATTGAGTTAAAGTTTATCCTCATGCATTTTTTATGCTACGGGCGAATACAAATGCGGCGAACAAATGAGGAATAATAACCCCATAGTTCGCAGCTGGGGAACACTAATGCAGACACATAGACGTGGACACGAGACACAACAAACTGTGAAAATACTAGGACACAAACACGTATAAATAGATGTTTATACAACTACCTATAAATGTGATCTGCATCAATTTTTACATAGAAAAGGTTGATAAAGAAAAAGAATGCGAAATAAATTCATAACACGAGCTTCAATAATCAAACCATGGCTAATGCTACAATATAAATAAATAAAAAAGATGTGGTGCGATGGTTAAGCTATTTTTAGTTAACGATGATGAATGTCACATGGTCAAATCTTTTGTGAAAGTAGTTTTGTGAAAAGAAAAAAAAATGAAGAAAGCAATCCGCGTCTGTGTGTGTCCATACACACATCAGTTTTACAAGTAGACTTAATTTAGTCTTGACATATCAAAGTATATGGGTTTCAACCGAGCTTGCTATAACACGTTTCCATTACAAAACCTAATTAAATTTGGCCCCATGAGTGAGTATTTGGCCCCATGAAATTTTATACCTATCCTTTAGAGGTGGTTATGGGACAACTAAAAATTGGCGAAAATACTCAAATGCCCTCACAGTAACTTCTCTAATTAAACCCCAAAACTTAAACCAAATTTCATTTTCATAAATATACCGATTCTCTTCTTCTTCCTCTTCTTCTTCTATTTCATTTTCATTTTATTTTCAAAACCAAAACATCGTCGACTAATCGACGATTTCTAAAAAAAAATCACGATTAATTTCTATAAAACGCGATGGAACGAGAAAAGAACAAAGGACCGGACCCTAGATTATTCAAAGAATCAGGAATCGACGTAGACAAAGTTTATCAAATTTCTTCATTGAACCCGAAAACGAGGAGAGCGAGTAAAGAAGAATTACAAGCTCTTAAAGAGAAGCAGAAGAAGAAGAGCCCACCCCTGGTGATGAGAATGAGGTATTTCATTTGAAATTTGGTTGAATTTGCACTCCAATTTGATGATTTTCAACCCGACAGTTCGCAACTGTTACCCAGAATCGTTGTATGTTAGTGTAAATATTCAACGATTGTGCATCCTGTTCATCTTCTGAAACTGCAATGAAGAACAATCGTTGTACGTTGTTCTGATTTTAAACCGATTATTATTAGTCGTTCTATATTCAATTGAACATAAACCGATTAGTTTTCCCTCTAAAATTTAGAAATTTACCTTTTTGAATTCTAGGGCACAATCGTTACAATTTTGTATGAATAATCAACGAAAGAATTCTGCCATAATCGTTTCTTCTTTTGTGTTTAGTGAGCCGATATCAGTTGTTATTCGTTATATATGTTGTCTTTTTTAAGCCGATTGCATGAAATTTTCAGGCTAAAAATTCATGAAGTTTCTTAGCCTTAATTGTTGATTGTTTTTATGTGAATAAACCGACTGATTTGAGCCAAAATTTAATCGGTTAATATTCATTATCATGTTCACCGTTTATTTCTTCCTTTCATAATCGTTTTATGTTTACGACTTTGTGTGCCGATTAATGTAGTATACAAATCTTGATTTTCCTGTGACTCCATAATCGTTGGTTATAAACACTTACAAAAGCCGATTGGTGTAAGTACGAAAATATAATCGGTTTATTTTTTCACCAATGTCCACCGTTTGTTTTTCTTATGTTATTAATCGGTTTATATTTCATTTTATTTGAGCCGATTGATTTCTGTGCAACTGTTAATTTGTTTCTTGTTTTGTGTTGTAGGGAAAACATGAAATCCAATTCACCACAGGCTAAGGGTAAAGAGCTTGTCAAAAAGAAGAGAGCGGATACTGTTGCAGATCTTGCCGCCACACAAGTTAGATTGCCTCCCCGTCGAGAGGGTGGTGCACCTTTGAGTGCGGCCAGTCGTAAAGCTGCTACTAGACAGCTTGATGTCGATCAACCCATCGATGAAACAACAACACCTGCAGTTGAAGAAACACAAGAGAAATCCCCAGCTGATGCAGCAGATGCTCAACAACCAGCGGGTGGAGAATTGGCTGTCTTACCGGTGGGGGAAGAGCCCGAGAATGAAGCACCTGAATAACCAATACAACCGCTTCAAATTGTACAACCCCAACAACCAATACAACAAGAGGGTGGACAACAGGGGGCTCAACAAGAGGGTGGACAACAGGGGGCTCAAGATAAGAAGGCTAAGAAACAAATGAGGAGTTACATGCCAACCAAAGAGCAGATGTTTCCCGACGAGGAGCTAGGTGCACCTTTGGATAATATGGACGTCTTATGGGGCTATGTGGGTAGTTGGGCCAATATCGTCTATAGAACCATCATAAGTATCTCATTTAGTTCTCTTTTTCTTCGTTTATTCATCCAAGATAACTCCATTTCATGTTACAAAACATCTATGTTTTGTAGGATCACGAGGATGCAATACGTCTTCTCAAACACCAATAGGCGTCGGGAAAGATGGGCAAATGGCCCTTGGAAAGGGTAGGTGCACGCCCCGAGGATCCTGAAGCATTGGAGAAGTGGTTAGCTAACGGTGAAGCCCCTCAAGTGGTCGAGATCGTCAAGAACTCGGGGTTGTATCCTGACATTTCCAGTACTTCCACCATTGGATATGTCAGACCACTTGTTTCTGCATTCCTTGATAGGTATTATGCGGAGACTGATTCTATGCACTTTTGGTTTGGCGAGAAGACCATCACTCCGGATGATGCTCATGAGATTACAGGTCTAAGCATTGAAGGCAAATCAGTTAGGAGCATCGGCTTTACCAAGGACATGGACTTTCTCAAGGACGTGGAAGGCGCACCCGAGGTCTCCGCCTTCGCCAAGGACCTTGACTGGACGCTTATCTATGCATTTACCGAAGCCAAATGGGGTTGGGACAAGGCGAAGACCGATAAAGAGATGTATTCTGGAAACCAAAGCTCGAAGACATTCCAATTGAAATCTCTGAGGGACCAATTCAAGAGGACTCTGCGGCTTCATGAGGAGGGAAAGTTGGATCCCAAGCGGGTCACTGCGACAGCCACTGCGTACATTCTCTACATCTTAGGATGTGTCATATTCCCCGACACATCTGGTTCTCGGGTGAATGCCACCTATGTGCAGTTTTTGGATGACTTGGATAGGTTGAATGAAATCTCATGGGGCACTGCTTGTCTTGCATTCTTGTTGAATGAGATGAGAAAAGCTTCTAGGGTGGAGAAGGATCAAATTGGGGGCAGTATGCCTATACTTCAGGTAATCCATGTACATTCATTTGTCGTTATCCTTTTTGTGGTAGTATACTTAGTATCTTATACTCACATACTTCACTTGTAGGCGTTCATATATTTGCACTTCCCAGAGTTTGCCGAAAGGGCGAAGGAGAACCCTGATTGGGGAAAGGGTGAAGGTCCTCACAATCTAGGAAACAAATACAAGTACAACGGGAAGCCCTCGGGACCAGAGCAAGAATTGATTGATATTAGGAATCGGTTGGACAACTATCCTGTGGAGAAAGTTGTCTTCGACCCTTACATTTAAAGGAGAGAAGAAGGAAAGAGTGTTCGTAGCCGCGTACAAAGGTACTTTGGTCCATTGTTTCACCCTTCCGGATATGTTTTCTACAATCCTACAAGAGTGGCTCGTCAATGTGGTGGTGTACAAAAAGAACCAAGCGAAGAGGCGCTCGGATTGGGTGGATTTGATAGGGACATAAGTATGTCATATCCTCATGCAATTGAAATTGTGCACAAACCTCCTTGTACATCCACTGATTGGGACAACAGAGGTCAGCATTTGGTTGACCTTGATGCTCCTATCTTTCCGAATGATTGGGTCTTCCCTGGATATATGGAGTGGTTGAAGATGACATCCCATCCTCATGTCATACGTCCTGATAATAGAAAGTTTATTGCTGATCCAAAAGAAGCCGTCGATGTATATGTAAGTATTCGCTTGAGTCCTATTAACTTTAATTATTATATATATGTACTTAGTGTATGTTGTATGATTGAAAACAGAGACCTCGAGTCGGCAAAATGATCAAGGAGTTCCAGACAGAGATTGTGAAAGCTGGTATAAATAAGAGGGCTGCGAGGATCTTGAACAAAGCTCTTGAACAATTGTTGAACCTGGAGAATAAACGGCGTGGAGATTTGTTTGGAAAATCTCAAGAACCACCACCGGAGAGGCCAAAGCGCAAGACAAGGGGGAATGAAGCCACAACAAGCGCTGCTCATGAGGATGTACAAGAACCACGACCTAAACGAGGTCGTGGTGGTGGTGGTGGAAGAGGTCGTGGTGGTCGCGGTGGTGAGGCTACACAAGAAGCACCACCAGCTAAAAAAGCTCGAGGTGGTAGTAGTAGTGCTCGTGGAGGTCGTGGTGGTGGAAGAGATCGTGGTCGTGGTTAAACTCTAACTAGTTTGAAAACACTTGTTTAACTTTGGTTATGTTGACTTAAAACTCGTTCGTTATGTTGTTTAACTTTGGTTGTGTCGACTTTAAACTTCCTTGGCATGTTTGTGTAGGATGTTAACTTTGGTTGCTAGTTTATGTGAATGAATGTGGGTTGTGTACTTAGATTTCTGTCAGTTTTTATGGCTTAATCGGTTTACCTTGGTGTATACATACAACGATTGTCTGACAATCGTTCCATAATAATGCTCTCTAAAAACGATTATTGACTTCCAGAAAAATCCATTTTTTCAGATCGTTAGATGATGGTTTTAAGATACACCGATTAAGAATGCTCGAGTATATGAATCTCCTGTGTACACATAATCGTCCTTTATGTTCATTAGTGTACAACGATTATTTTTCAAGAACTTTCACCTTGAAAGTCTATCGGCCAATAAATGTGTATGGGTATACCGATTAAGTTGTTTAAATTTCTGGGTAGCTTAACATTAATCGGCCTATTTGGGTAATAATATTTACCGATTGTTCGAAAACCCAAGCATAATCGGCTTAAGTGTCTATATATATAAACCGATTGTCCGTTGTTCAGAATCAAGATTTTGGTTAAAAAAACTTGGGTGATTCTCATGTTTGATAATGTTTGATCATTTTTAATCTTGTTTTAATATGAGAATTAAGACTAATTAATCTTGTTTATACTTTAATCATGTAATTAGCAACTAATTGAGAAAGGGTAAAACAGTCTTCTTTATAAGGGGTTTCCCGATTTTACTATATACAATCCACCAGAATTATTTTTTCATGGGGCCAAATACTCATTCATGGTGCCAAATTTAGGTAGGTTACAGATTTAATTATGTCAATTTTATCTTCGCAATTTGAGTCATTCACTTGAATGAAAAACACGTTATATAATTTATTTATAAATACCTTACCAAGTGCGTTTTTGACATTCGTGCATGTATTATCATGTAGAGACAACTGAACTAATGATCTTTCACCAGTTCACAAACAAAATAAAATGCAAATCTAGTACGATCAAGCATAAACACCATCAAAATACCGAAATCACACAATTTGAGTATAATTCGTGAAATGAAAAAAAAAAATGTATTGTTCTTTGATTTCATCCGTTGTCCTTCAGTTATCTGCTTCTTTTTTCTCATATTTTATCGGTTGTCGACAAGAACGTTACAGAGCTTATATTTCCAAAAATCAATTTGAGAGACAAGTAACCATCCTTCTTGTGCGGGAAAAAAAAATCTCTCTTCAAATCCGTTCCGTATAATATTTGTTTTTGGCTCTCTTCTTTAGTTATGATATAAAAAAAGGATGGCTACTTGTGTTTTCTTTTCTCTCTAGACAAGCATTTAAAAAGGGTAAAACCAACAATTTGAAAAAGATACTCGCCTTATTATGTTATTCGAAAAACACGTGCCCAATTATTATTTGTTGACCTGATTTGGACCAAACTATAATTTTTCTTATATTTCTTTTAAAGAGTATCCCATGACATGGTTAAAACGACAGTATCATGATATTGTGGCGCCATTTTTCATAAAAGTCAAATGGATATGAATTCGAAGCCAATTATTTGGTGGTATGTTCTTTACAGTGCTTTACGTTCCTATCAAAAACGAGTGCGTTTCGAGACGTATATACGGATATACCACCATCTACCACTTTGAAAAGTAATCGTTGGTAATTTTTTTAATTCAACGGTTAATTTTTCAAAATGGTAAATAGTGGTGCGATATGTCTCAGAGTGCAATCATTTTTCGGTGAGGATCAATGAACAAAGGGTTTTGACAAAACCTTTTGAAAAAACTCATCAACCATAAGATCGTATATATCTAATGGTTCACATCTTTGATGGCATGTCACCTTATTCAGTTTTAGTGCGTGTTTGGTTGTTTGGCTTAATCACAATTAGTCAGACGTGATGAAGACACCACGTTAAAGATGGTGTTCTCAGTCTAGATATAGATGGTCTAATCATATCATGATTTTATAAATCGTCTGTGCCACTGTATTTTTTTCTTAAGGTATATCGAAGAAAGAAATGTCTTACGAATATGGCCACCAACTATTGGTTTGACACGGTAGGTAATAAGTATTAGCTTTCTTTAAGCCGGTCATCACATTTGATTCGTACCAAAATAAAACCCTTACATAACAATTAAAGTCATGATCTTATTCTTCAATTGAAGATTAGAGGTAAGGATGATCATAAGACAGACATATTATACTTTTATTTAGGCGTTTTCTACGAAGTGGATCAAACGATGAAAAATAAGAATCATCAATGATCAAACAATAAATTGACTTTTAGAACTTTCATTAGAGGTGGGAGAAGATGAATTACATGGTGGAAACTCAAAGAGGTATCTAGGGCTAGAGTTTACATTTCTAAACTTAATTCACGACCAAACACAAACTAAAAATAAATTATGTGCCACATCATTAAAACCGTCGGGCGTTAGAAATGTACAATCTCGTGGTTGTAAAGATCTGTCAAAATCCTTTGTCAAATGCTTTTTTTAACCGATCCCTTCCTATCATTTTTTTTGTAGGAATAGAGGGCTCTGAAGACATAATTAACTTTAAAATTCTTTAATTTTAGGAATGGAAATGAAACCCTATCAAACCGCAATGGGTTAATTTTGAAGTAAATCAATAGTTAACATTATTGGTGTTAGAGCATTGCTCGGTCAAACCTACTAGTGTTGAGTGTTGGTATGTCAAGCTAGTTGTTAGTCTTAGGTGTCAAAACAAAATTCTTGATTTATTCTACTAAAGTTTACATTTCGAAATTGCGAATTAGACTAGGTAGTTGAGACCTTGAAGACGGAGAAGAAGTTTATCATGAAGACATCATATATTCTTCATCGACAAATGGTTAGTAGGAGTTGTAACTTTATATGGAATTACTTCTATTCTACTTATTTTATCTTTCGAAATAGTTGGCTACATTATTAGTTACTATAGCATACTGAGATGTATGTATTATTGTCTACATATCCATGAGGTATGTTGGTATGCTTTCCAAGTATACTAAGTTTACAAGATACGTATGAGATAGATTCGATACACTTTCTATTGCAATGATTTGCTTGAAAATCAATGTAGGAGAATGGTCAATATAAGGAGTAATACCGTAGAGCGAGTATGATGGATTAAAGCTCAGGATATAACCACGTCTAACTACGGAAATAGGCCTGGATCAAGTACTTCGAGCGGATCCAATTTAAACCCTGATTTGATAACAGACAGTTCGCTAACTGTTAATAGGTCATTCAATTAATTTCTCAAGTGGAGTGGGAAAATTGCAAGAGAATAACAGCTATACAAAGACACCCCCTAACAGCCTAAAGGGTGCCTATTAGCGATTGTACAAATTATACACAAAACAGCAACATTAAAGCTTAAGAAAATTAGGCGCGTAGGCCCTAAGATAGAAATTTGCATATTTGCCCTAAGAGCATGTGTAGCATGATTCTGCCCTTCATGACATGCGGCTCCTTGTATAAATCACATCAGGATTTTCAACTTCAGTTATAAAATTTGGCTTGCTCTCCATCTCATCGGAACCAAGTTGAGCACCCTTCTTCGCCAGCTGATCGACACTG
>JAJJMA010037341.1:0-10257 GCA_023529015.1 Papaver nudicaule
TTCTTTTGAATTTGTGCTTCATGGTAATATCTTTTTGGGGTGTGCGGCTGTGGAAATTGTGAGAGAATTGCATCTTTTTATCTCTCGTTTCAGGTATGTTTACCTTTGTCTACATTTATTGATGTTATTTTATGATGATTCTTATTTTCTTTTTCTTTTGTGTAATTTTGTGACAAAAAGGGGGAGAAATCTTGTAGTAAGGGGGAGTAAAATCTTCTAACTACTTAGACTAGTGTCTACGACATTGTCATAGGGGGAGTAAAATTGATGTGCTTGTCATGTCAAAGCAAAAGTTAGTGTATTGAGTGAGGCGGAGAACATATCATATTGTGTAGTATCTTAAGCATCGATGCAATATGCTTACAAGTTCTATAAACTACTCAATTGCATAACAAACTCTTGTTGGACTATGTCCTTATAGAACCAAGATGTGTGGTGACTTGAGTTTGTTATCTCTACCTTGAATCTTCACTTGCAGGAACACTCTTATTCGAACACGTTGAAGATTACAAGAAGATCAAGTAAATTATATGGTTAGGGCTAAAAGATTTTACATTTTGAATCCATATGTAAGATTGGTTTTGTCACTAAAATTGACAAAGGGGGAGATTGTTAGAGCATTGCTCGGCTGAACCCACTGATGTTGTTATCTCAAGTCAGTTGTCAAGTTTAGTTGACCAAAACACAATCCTTGATAAGTCTACTCTACAACTCGGACTAGGATAGATTTAGGAATTCGAGACGAAGACCATTGAAGATGAAGACCAGAGCTTACATACTTGATTAAACATATCGTCCTCACTAAAGGTTAGAAAGGTTTTCCTTTCATGTTTCGTATTTGCCATTCTATCATGATAATAGTCTGTGATGTTGTTTATGTGACCCGAAGGATTATAAAGATTAGTTCTCTTAAGCATATAAGTCATTTCATGACTAATGCTCAAGTAGAATGTGGAACAGAGTTGGCTCTTAAATTGCATGAACAACATACGCATTCATGTACGCGTTACTGCGTTTTTGTTTAGAGTTATAAAAATATCAATTTGTATGTACGCGTTCATGTACGCATACATGAGAACTCAGAAAGTTTCTGAACTCCACAAACTGCTCTATGTACGCGTTCATATACACGTACATATAAACCATGTGAAGAACACCTCAACGGTGTACGCATTTATGTGTTAACGTTCTTGCCTATTGTGATTAGTTCTTGCAAACTTTCACATTAAGGTCCATGAGACTCATATCCACAATTTTCTTTGGGTTCATATACTTGTGTATGGATTCCATAGCATAGCCAAACTTGTTTGAGCCATAGCCATCCTTCATGATCAAGGCGAGTCTTCTCACAACCTTAAGGTTTCGACTAACGGGTTAGAAGAAGATAGAGTTGGACCTCACTACAAGCCTATGGACTTTTGTAAGTTCGGAAACTTGCTTGAGCACTCAAGGTTGCTTAACTTTAAAGCAAAGCCTCCCTTGGTGATCACTATAAATAGATGACCTTCTGCAAGATACAACTTCAATCCTCTACACATCTGTGTATCCTTGCATAAAGGTTGGTCGTCATATCGAAGTCCTTTGGACTACGACTATTGAAAGACTTCACTTGAGGATCGTGAAACACGGGTCCGAAGTTAAATTCGCGATCCTGTATCTTGGGTCGATTAAATTATTTCAATGTTATCACGACCAAGATTTTATAGAAACTTCGTACGGTAGATCTTGAATAGTAAACCCCAGAAGTTCCGTAACGCATGTTCACGAACTAGGTTTAATACTAAGTTCATCTAGCGTTAGGAGGTAAAGCTGTTTAGGCTAGATCAATAAGCCCTATTCAGTAAAACCGATTTCCATTAACCTTGAATTAAGTCTAAAAATCGTATTCTTGTTTTTAACAGAGTACTTTTAGGCGTCCTGTTAGAGGCAGGGTAGCGCTAGTCTTCACGAAGGTAAATGGAGCAACTCCTAGGCCTGTAAAGGACGTCAGCTAGGGGAATCAAGTACGTAGGTTTCTGCGGGAGCCAAGAGACGTAGGAACACATTGGTAGCTGGATTGCTTGTAGGGTTAATTCAGTCTCGATACATTCCAGTCCGAAGTCTGAGAGTAGGCTAGCGTCTGTATTCGCTTAATACTGAGGGTGTTCACATCTGGACGAGGTCCCGGGGTTTTTCTGCTAGTTTGCAGTTTCCTCGTTAACAAAATTCTGGTGTCTTGCATTACTTTTTCCTTCCACATTATATTATCTCTGATCCATATAATTGAAGTAATTGCAAGTTTGTTGATTCATAACCTGTAGTGAATCCATCTCTATTGAGATCTACAAGAACGTGTTCTTGTTAGGGTTCGGTTCTCTGAACTATACTCAGGTTGTTGTTTAAGTATTGATTTGTGAGATTGTTCAAACAACCTCAAATCAACTAGGTTCACGAAAACTAAAAGTTAGTGGTATATCTCGGTATCCCCTCTTTTTCAGAGGTACTTCTAGGCTTCTAGATCCCCATGAGAAGACTTGCACTAATCCAGATCGAAAGCAAAAACTTAAAGGTAAGTGAAAGGAAATGTGAGATAAACACAAGCTATCAATTCCGAAGAAGAGCTTAGTAGAGGGACAAAGCTTTCAGGAGAGATTCCACTCCTATTTATATTGACTAAGGCTTAACTTTGAAATGTGGCTAACTTAATTTCGGAAATTCATTAAAGCACATTTCCATATATGTTCCTAACTACCTCACTTAGACTCATAGCATTTTACATTAAAGAAAAGGATATTTCATAAATGAAAAATATAGTTCAATAAATGTTTGGCCAAGAGCAATCAAAGCAAATAATACTCAAAAGGTATATTTGGATATTTCATTTAATTCGAAATATAGTGCTTACCAAATATGCTCCCTGGGATGGAGTTCATTTCAAAAACGTGTCCTATTATTTCGAAAATCCCCTTAAGGTATTATTACTTCCAAATGTCGTCATCAGCTTTGATAATGTCGACATCACTTCCTAGGCTTTGCTGGATGGGCCAGAACGATCCTAGGTGGAAGTGGGATCTGGTCCAACGTGGCACAATGTTCCGCATAAACGTATCATCGCATACGAGTAAAAGCCTTGTGTGTTAAGCTTAAGTGAACACGTCGGTTCAATGGACATTCCGAATCATACAAAAAGATATACCCATAAAGTACGATGTATGATTCATCGAGCAATAGAAAAATGTTGAATCTCCTGAATTCTTGATTCCAATATAGATGATCACGTTAATGATATCCAAGAATTCAAATCAAAACATCAAATGAAAAATCAAATGAATATTTGATCAAGTAGTATATCCATACGAAGATCTAATCACGTACAATATTGATCAGAAATCATGTGTCTACTAACTAGAGCAACGAACCATATTTCTGACTATGACTCAAACCAACTTAGTTGTACATTGAAGATGAACGAATCCAAACTTCAAACTGAGAATATCAAACTAATTAATTCGTTGAAGCACAAATCAAAATGGTAGAGTTTGAACTTCGAAAATACGCATTCTGAGATAACCTTTTTCAGGTTTCGAAATCTATATACTGTTTGGCAGAAACCAAATTAAGTTTCGGATCCTAAAGTTCATATATGACTAGAACCAAATTCAGGTTCCCAAGTCAAGATTCCATATAACGAAACCAAGGTAAGGTTTCGAACTTTAGATTTTTTTTAACAAAGCCTTGTTTAAGGTTTCGAAACAAGAAACACATATTAATATCGTCACAAATGTTTGGTGCCGAACTTGAGAGTCGATATGGTCAACATACGTTTCGGCATCACACCTTTTTGTCCTTGTCACACAAGTTTATTTCCCGGTTCACATAAACCTTTAGGAAACCCCAGGATATTTTCGACCTTTTAGAACTCACATGGTCAAGACACATTGGTCTCGATTCTCAAGTCACTGTTAGCCAGCAAACATCGTTTCGAACTTAAGTTCTCTCATTGGTCACAACATTTAAGTTTCAGACCGAATAACTTATGGATACAAAGCTAGATTATGGTTTCGAAATCAAAGTTAAGTTTCACCAAAACATACATATGGTTTCGAAATCTAAAAGTATGATATGGCATTCTAGCTGTTCATATGTAGAGAATCAAATAAATGATTGAGAAATTCAGTAATCAGAGCCAAACCATGACGTAGTATTCGAACTCAGAACATCAGTATATCGAGTCTACACAACGTAAGTGTGAGTCACGATCTCAACTACATTTAGCACATACGAGTACGTACTAATCAATCTGACAGAGTCAAACAAGGTAAGTCGAGACACAATACTGTGATGGATTAAATCTCGTAATACTACCGAGACAACATCACAACTGCTATATCCAACTCGTAGGTTTTAGGAAAAACCTTATATCACTTAGAGACGGGGAAGAAAAGAAAACTCTAAGCATATGGAACGTTATACCTACAACAACAATATCGCAAGCGATAAAACAGAGTTATATCTTAAGACACACTGATCACAAGTGATCAAGTCATAACGTAAAGCTCAAGCATTAAGTTATGTTTTTGTCTTTTGTAGCACAAGTGTAAAAGATAATGGAATCGCGTTATTTAGATTCACTAACCTCTTGAATGTGAAGCCGAATGTCTTCGTTTGATCATCAATCTTCTTCAACTCTTCAAATAATGATTCTAAATCCTACCAAAATCTTCCACAACCTAAAGCTAATTAATGATGACCTTTCCTAATGTGTTTTGTTCAGCGGTCGAGTTTTGATCACTAAAGTTGACAACTAAGCTTGATATATCAACACTTAGTGAGGTTGACCGAGCCATGCTGTAACAGATATGACCTCCATTCTAAGAAGGTAACAAAAAATCTGAATATCTTAAATTAAAACATGTTCTCAATTTGGCATTCTAGGTCATGAAACAAATATCATAAATATGTTGGAACTAAACTACAATATGCATGTTGTAAATGAGAGAAGAGAGAACAATATGCATGTGTACGATTTGAGTACACATTCATTATCAGCATGTGTATCAGTTGAGTACACAAGTAAATGCATGTGTATCAGATGCTTACACAAACATTTAAAAACATGTATATGTTGATTATACATGCATATGAGTATGTGTATCAGACTATCAGGTGAGTACCCACATATTGTCCTAACAATTGCATGAAGGACTTAACAATTAAGCATGGATGACTTGACATTATGCACAAACAACTATAATAAAATCCAACAAATCTACAGACCGGTAGAGTACCCAAGGTAGCTTTCCTACTAAACCAATATTTCCATCCTAAATATTTTTTTTTGAATGATCATACAACAGTTTCCAACATTTGAAGAGTCTACATAGGTATGTTGGCGATTTAATTCTTCTCCAACTAAACATAAAAACATGCAAGTTATAACAGACTCTATCCGTTATTGATGACCCCTTCTGGACTAGTGGTCATGGTGGAATTCTCCAACTAACCAAGGCGCAAATTTTCTTTCATTTTGCTCACAGAAAACCAAGCCGTAAGTAGACCAACTGAGGCGTAAATAACCAACTGAGGCATAAATTTCTTCTGTAACCAATTTTTTTGTAAACAAAAATTTACGCCTTGGTATACCTGGGCGTAAATTCTAAAACTAAGGCGTAACCTTGACTAATTGAGGCGTAACTAATTTACGGTTCAGTTCGCTTTGAAAACCAAGGCGTTATTTCTTCTGTACACGCAAAAAATAAACCCAATTCTTCGATTCTAACCTAAATATGTAATAAAAACACGATACAAAGGATGAGTTTTGTTCATAATGGGTACCTCATCCGCATAGATAGAGTAATATAGTATGTTAACCAAGGGATTTACAACGTTGGTGGTAGTGGTGGTAGCGAAGGTAGTGGTGGAGATGGTGTTGGTAGTAGTGGTGGTGGCGGTGAAAACATGGAGTGAAACTTACACCTTGTTGATTAATTAAAAGTTAAACACTAAATGAGTGGTGGCGGCGCTGGTAGTAGTGGTGGTGGTGGCGGCGTTGGTAGTGGTGGTGAAAACATAGAGTGGTTAGGCATAATCAACACTTAATTAGTTCAAGTTTAGACACTAAATGAAGATAAAAACAAATTAATAAAAATTGGATATAGGGTTTTCTACTTTTTCTGTGGATAATCCTATTTTGTTTGAACTGCAATCCCAAGGGAAAATCTGCAGTCCCAAAAACAACGCTTTTACTTTTGGTTTGTTATAGGGCCTAAGGCCCATGGATGTGCGGTCCATATAGTTACTTAGGGTTTTCCCTTAACAGTATATAAGGAACCTATGTAATACTATTACTGTCCCCTCTCCTAATAAAATTATCCCTAATTACGTTATCATGCCCGATTCTCTAACCTAGCAGCCGATTTTTTTTTCTTCTCTAAATCGATCAAAGGATCGAAGTCTACTTCCTTATTTGAAAAACAAAAAAAAAAACTAATGTCCGGGTAATCTTCAATATGATCTTGGGAATTTCCAATTCTACTGGCCTTATTCTTCAATCAAATTTCACCAATGCACAAGTTCACCTCTTTTATCAAAGACTGCCTCATTTCTGTAAGGTTTTTTTTTTCATTCTTATCAAGTACTTCTAAGATGCATTACTTATGGGAGCAGCCAACAAGTACCTCACAACTAAACAATTTTTTTTTTATATGCATGAGTATAATAGATTCATAGAATCTGGTTTCGTCTTTCACCTGATTTTGTCTACCATGTTTGATTTTGGTATCATGTATATCATATGTGCATGTCACAAACTGAAATTTGTTTTACATGGCACACATATTCTTAAGTTCATAATTTTTTATTTATCTTGTGTATCCATATAATGATCTGTGTTCTTTGGCGTTTGATTGCTTATCCATGAGCCGCTAATGTCGTCATCACATACTACCATCAAATTTAGACCGACCATAACAGAACCTCACATAGAAATTAACCTGACCCGCTAATGTCGTTTGATTGCATCTCGTTTGTCTTATTTTTCCTTTAATGCATAGTACAGTACAATATTTACATGCTCGCTGGCTGATTTTTATTTAATTTAAAAAACCCTAAACTGTATGAAATGACCTCCGCCTAGCAGTTTCTCGCATAATACTACCACGTAGCTAACCCGATTGTAATATTTTCTTTATACCGGATATAATGAATGTACTGTTTGATTCTTGTGAATGCACATGTTAGTATGTGTCCTCCTATACCTATGCTTGCCTATGATTTTTGTCTTCTTTGGGTGATCAATTGTGAAACCGTTTTGTTTTTTGTAATTCAATTCGTTTGGGTATTAATATTGTCAAAACATTTTATTATTAAAAATTTAATTCAATTAATTTGGGTATTTAATATTCTAAAACCGTTTTGTTTGGGGTATCTAAATTATTGCAATTACTTTGTCTCTCTTTCTTCTTTTGATTTCATATCAATCTTCTTAAATTTTTATAGGTTATTTGTTTATTTAATTTATCAATCCTCTTAAATTTTTATAGGTTATTTGTTTATTTAATTTATTTTGCAAAATGTCATCACATGGTCTGTGCAATGCTAACTGTAATGATATTGTAACTTAATTTTTATCAGTTTTAAATGTTGACCGGGTGATGATCGTTGGTTGGCTTCGACTTGACCCGTTTATTTTTTGAACCATAAAGAAATTTGGACAGCAACCAGGACGCACCTTGCAAATAACCATAAAGTAATTTGGTTAGCAAACGGTTTGCCGCTATTACAACCATAAAATAACTTGGTCAACAAAAATGTTTGTTACTAAAAACCATAAAGTAATTTGGTTAACAAACAAGATGCACCTGTTAAAATCATAAACTTTGATTAGCAATTTGAACACAACTGACTAAGACCATAAAGAAATTTGGTTAGTCGTTTTTTTGTTTTGCAATTTATGCAACAGTTAAAAACCATAAAGAAATTTGGTTAATTAACTTTGATGTCAGGCTTATGAGCATAAATTGGTCAATGACTTATTCGTGTTACCTTTACAACCATAAAGAAATTTTGTTTTTGTGTCTATCTTGACCATAAAGGAATTTGTTCTCACGAAAAATGGTACTGGAATTTATCATTGTCGCAGAGAAGGGACTTCTGGCCACACTAGTAGTGACACTAATTTCGAGAAAATACTTAAGAATCCCGCCAATAAAATGATGCAGACGGAGTTGCACTTTGTTTTAGTGGTGATTTACCATACGATGGTTCAAGCAATGCATGGCTAGTACCAAAGTAGTTGCGAGCTACAAAAAGTACCGAAAAACTCTCGAACAAGAATCTCACTACGTGAAAGAAAATGATCTTACTTTTGACTCAACCTCGCAAGTTCAGACTTTCCATGGCATAAAGGACGTTGCCCCATTAATGGATACACCTGACTTTGCTTTGGCCTAAACATTTAGTTTTCTTGTCTCTAGTATATATTTCCGTAGTTAAACATGTTCTAACCTTATTTACTTTAGAAGTGAGGATTACTTGTAAGTACTTATCTCTCTATTACGTATTATAGAACTGTACTCTGTTTATGATAATCTGTTGTTTAACATGTGTATTATTAGAATGTAAAGGACGTCATTCTAATAGAACATTTTTTTTTTCTCAAAAGTACCTGAGATAAAATGTTCATCTGTCTGACATTCCCGCGTGATGTACTTAAAAAAATGTCTTAAGAAGAGATCAAATGTGTATTCTATAGTGGAACCACCTGCACTATCCTAAGAAATTGACAATTGTTTGTTGATTTTACTCTTTTTTGTGACTACGATGATTGGATCATCGAAAGTAATAATTGAGCGAAGTATTGCTCAAATCTTGTCGCCAGCGGAACAAGGTTTAAAGTCAAAGAAGCTCTATAAGCACTTAGAGCTAACCGCACCTTGTGAGTTTTAAGGATATCAATTCAAATGGCTAACATTTGGAAATTCGCTGTGAAAATGGAACTTTACGTTACTTCTAGTGAATGCGGAAGGAAGCGCATCTTAGAGAAACTATTGAGTCACTCTAGTGGATTGTACATCACCACCACTATTAGGATTATTGAATCTCATATTGTTTCCAACGACGGACTGTTGGCCAGTGACTTATACAAGCTTTGGCACTACCGACTAGGGCATCCAGGTCGACATTTGATGATCTGTGTTTTAAAGAACTCACACCGACATCATTCTTTAGAGTATAAAATTAATGGGACAAAATATTGTTACGACGAAGAGTAACAATGTGCTTTATAAAGTAACTGAAACACAAAATTTGCTTCTAAAGGAATTGAAGCGCGGTTATTGTCTTTTAAAGTAACTGAAGTGCAAACTTCACCTTTTAAAGTAACTAAAGCATACCATTTATCCCATTTTCTTTGTTGGCCTTATCGAAGGCACATCACTCATAATGCAAAGCTTGCTCTTTAGCAAAGACAAGATCGAGATCATCCTATGCTAAAGATACCAAAGAAAAAAAAACCATTTTCACGAAGGATACAAGGTGATATTTGTGGACCTATACATCCAGAATGCGGACCATCCAAGTATTATATGGTTCTGGATGATGCTTCGACCCGTGGTCACAGTTGCATTTTTGTCCACAACAAATGCTCATTTTGCAATGCTCCCAGCACAAGTGATACATATAATGGCTCACCACTATGATCATACAATCAAGTTGTCAGACTTGATAATGCTGGAGAATTTACATCTAAAGGAATTGATGATTTCTGTATGTCTAAAGGAGTTGACAAATAGCATCATGTACCCCATACATTCCCGAATTGGTCTCGCGGAAGCTAACATCATAGCTAAGGCACTGGTTATGCGTTCCAATACCTTCCTATTACTACTTGGGGTACGTCATATTGCATGCAGTTTTACTTATTCGCTTCAGACCCACTGATAGCCAACCATATTATGCGTACCAGTTGGTAACTGGATATAAGCCTGATATTTTACATTTACGCATTTTTGGTTGTGTCGTACACGTGCCTATTACGCCTCCACAACGTACTAAGATGGGTCCACATAGACGATTAAGTGTTTATGTTGGATATGAATCCCCAACAAATATCCGCTACGAAGAACCTTTGACAGGCGATCTCTTTACCACTAGAATTGTGGATAGTCACTTTAATGAGACAACCTTCCCATCGTTAGGGGGAGGTGAGGAAAAGGATTTCCTTAGGGAACGACAGGAACTGTCGTGGTGTGTTTCCCATGTTGTCTCATCTTGATCCCC
>JAJJMA010037350.1:0-16526 GCA_023529015.1 Papaver nudicaule
AACCCTATAGACTTAAGTGGAGGCACAATCAGCTAACTCAAAGGTTTCGAAAACTAGTATAGGTAAAGATTTCAGAGTTTAGAATTTAGAAGCCCAGTGTCTGTTGACAGTTTGGTACTTAGTTGAAGTCTACTGTTAACTGTATTATGCATTTTCAATTGATATTGAAACTATTCAGTTTCACATATCTGAAAGACATGCTCAAGGCAAAGACTCGCCGAGTTACTCGGTTGGATTGGCCGGGATCAGGGATCTCCCCCACCCGATCCAGGGACGATCATTGCAATTACTAAAGTGAAAGGAACATAGTGCATCAGAAGTTTCTCTTTCATGGACTGACCTGTAGTTTCCTAAGGCAGCATCATGAAGCAATTCTTCTGCAATGCTTTGCTTCCTCTCCTTCTTAGTTAACCTGCCTGAGTAGAAATCTGTTGGAGACTCGATGACTGTACCCATCTGAGTGATAGGAATTCTCATATTAACAAAACATATATGAAGAACAAAAACCATTAACATAAGCTTAATTGAAGGGTTTTATCAAGTTGCAGGAGACAACATTTCCCGGGTAACATAAGACATTGAGGAGTTACCTGGAAATACTTGGGAAGCTCCTTTAAATTTGAATCACCTTTCTTGTAGTGCCTCTTAGGATCTATCACATTCCTTAACTGCAATATCCACAACCACGATTGTTAACAATCATCCTTCCATCTATTCCGGGTCATACAGGGTTTGCAACCTAGGTGGGACGCTGGTTTGAAGTATTGTCCATATCATCCATATAGCAATACTGCTAGACATTTACAGACTAATACCCACCCATAGTCCCATACTAACCAAACATCAACAGAATCTACAAAAATAAATAATCTGTGAATTGAAGAATGTGCGCACGCATAATATTGGATACCAATAATTAACCCCAAAAGGTGTTGGCCATGGATGCAGGACATTCACGTGGGGTGTGTGTAGACGCACAAGACAAACTATAAAACAGTACTCTTTGATCTATAGCCAATTGTGCAAGAGAGTTAAATTGCTAGTAAATTCTAAATTGTAAGTAGTGCATGACAGTTTGCTCCAGCAGAAGGCAAAAAATTTAATTTTGCTCACATGTTTCTAACCAGATGAGGCGATAAACCTTCTTAGGTGATCACAATTTTGAAGTAGAAGATTCTAGTATACAAAAAAGTTGTAACTGTGATGTGCGAACGCAACACTACAATAAGCCGAAGTTCTAATCCACAATTAAAGGTATCATTTCCTTGAAGATCAAAACCAAAAATGTTGATCAGTTATCATATAAGGTTTACAAGTCGGCCATTCCGAAGACACGGTATTAGTTTGGTGCAACATTGTTCAATCAGTCCATTAATCTGAATAGTGAGTATGTATTGGAATTTGGCAAAGTTCAAATTCTACTTCCTCAAGTATATTACATATTGGGGCGTTTATCAGAAAAAATGTCAAGCAGTTTCAGTTTAATAACTTAGAAAGGAAAAGCAAATGTCACATACCTTTATAATTTGGATGTCATTCTTTATCTCAGGTGTAATAGTTTGAGCTGGCATATCAAACCTATACGCACTCAAAACAAACAAATAGTTATAACCAACGTATTCATATTATAAAAATAAGTTAAATAACCTAAAACAATGAAGTTTAAAGAACAAACAATCAACACATACCAGTTTTTACCAGTAGTGTCTTTGAGTTGTTTTCTAACCAATTTATTCCGCAACTGTGGATCAGCAGGTGGAACATATAATCCATCGATAAGCTCAGTTTTTGGTTTAGGAATTTGAGGCACAGATATTGTAGAATTAGTTGCACTCGTACCAGAAGATTTGAACATAGACAGATTAGGTTCCCATGTAAGACCAATTATGGGTTTACTTGATAACATTTCTGTCCAAAAAAACGCAAACAAATTATGAATTTAAGCTCATCACACCAGAAACAGAACAATGGAAAGTACTGATCAAAGGTTTTCATCCTCTTCTCTAAAACTCTTTGAGTTCCATCCCCTTTAAAGAATAAGATTTTGACTACGTGGAAACAAATGATTAAAAAGAGTCTTTATTAATGTCCAATCCTCTGTGTCAGTGTAACAGGGCAGGACTTAGGTTATCGAGAGTAGGCTCACCTCAAAAACGTATGCAAACGGATGCCAAACATGATTCAACCAAAAGCTAATAAAGTGAAATGTAAACGTTGTCCTCTAATGTGAGCAGTGAGTACCTAGGTTATTAACAGAATGAATTGCCAACAACAGCAGCCTACTCAACAAAAAATAGATGAGCAAAGAGCAACAGAGTTGGCATACAGTTTTAAGACGGAAAATCCAAAGATATTTACAAACGGAACCATAGAAAGATATATGAGTTCAAGAGGCAAGAACATAATAACTGCCCTCTACTGTAGATATTTATTTGCAGCACAAAACAGATTGCATTTCTAGGGATAGAAGAATAGATACTTCTTCCCAGCTGTTTTTAATCAACAAAAAAAAAAAAAACTTCTTTGCTACCCCCTAAGAAGAAACAGAAAATCACAAAACAAAACAGAAGAATGAACAGTACTGATCGACAACAACTAACATGTTACTTGAATTACATTCTTGCTGCCAAGAAGTCGCAAAAACTAGCTGCTGAGCTTGCTGAATGTATGTGGATGCAGGTTGAAACAAGTATATATATCAGATGTTCACTCCCTTGGTTGAGGAGAAATTGAAGACAAGGGCATCCGTTTCAAACTTAGAGAAATCTCACCTATTAGTAAGTGATGAAACTGAGATGAGAGAATAAGACATTAGTCAAGACTGCTATATATTTCCAAGTGAATTGAACTAACAAGATGCAGGAAACTATCATAGGATTTGTAAGTTTTTTTTTTTTTGAGGAGGAAACATTCTGTCCCAATTTTATCAATAAGGGACAAAACTTCTGGTAATACAATGTTTTGACCGATCAAGACTATTCATAGAAAAATTACAAACAGCTAAACAAGGATTTGAATGTATTCGTACCTTAGTCGTCTGTAGTAATCCTGCAAAAGAAGAAGGAAGATTCTGAACCAGACAGAGATGGAGAAAGGGTATTGGGATTTAGGGTTTAGATGGTTTTATGCAGGAGAACAGTTTTTTGGGCTGGGCCTCATATGACCCGACATAAACATACCGCTTCGAAAAGTCCGTATTAGTCAACCCGATGAGTTGGGGTTGTGAATCATCTGTAACAAGACCGCTCCGATACAACTTCTTCTTTCTGTCTTCTTCTTCTGTAGGTTTTCTATCTAGGGTTTATGAGAAATGGCTGCTGCTAATTGTGCAAGAAGGGCTTTTCAGAGCTTTGCAAAGTCATCATCGTCTGCTGCTTCTGGTGCATCTAAGTTTGGTGGATTCACTACTTCTACTGCTAAACCAACTTCTACATCTCGTTTTTTTAAATCTACATTTTCTTCAAGGTATGTTTTTTCCCCTTAAATCCCTATTTTATTGTTCCTTTATTTTGAGAGATAGAGGTTAGTAGATTAGAGTTTCGGGTGACTGAATTGTCGAAGTCAAAATTTATGCTATCCAGGGATCTAAGTTGGCTACCTCTGATTTATGGCAAATCCAGTTACTCCAATAAGCTAAAATAACTGACTTTAGGATAGATGATGATTCTGAATGCTCAACAGTGGAATATGTTAGGCTTAAAGCTCGTACTAACCCCGTGAGGCTTAATGATCTTGACTAAGTTGAATTAGCCTTGCCTACATTAAAACTGTGCTGGTAAGTTTAGTTGTGCCTATCATTGGAACAGAGAAAGATGAATAGCTAAAGCCTTCGCTGATGGTTGAATACTCTGAGCACTTGATCACTAGATGAGCTATAGTCTCAACTTGGATGTCTGAGTAACCCACATAAGTATGGGATGTAATCATCTGGTTGTATGTCGTTGTTAATAATGGGTCATTTGCTTTTGATGGGTTGACATGACCTGATTTCATATGGTTGTTAGGCTTCCTGTGTTGGGTTGCGCTCAGTCCCTAATGCCGTTGCACAGTGTTACTGCTTCTGCGTTGCTTACTTCGAAGCTCTCTCTGAAGGCAGGAAATTGGGCTTGGCTTTCAGAAGGTGTGTGTCCCTTTCATTTCTCTTTTTTTTTTTCTCCTCATTTTGAATTTAAGTCTCGCTATGATCTAGGTTATAATCAACAAATAAACCTTGTGTGTCCTTAATGTACGGTTGATAGAATTTTGTGTGAATTACTGGCTTCAGGATGTACTCTTTGTCTGATAAAGTATGAAGTAGCATTGATCATTCCACTCTGTAGCAAATAATTCTAACATTTTATTCTTGAAGAGTCAAGTGCCATCAGGCCCATCATTACAAACACCAAAAAATTTGGATCTAACTATCCGGTCATTGGTACCCTATTGAATATTTTGAGATAAAGGGGCAATATTCTTATGGATTTGAATTATGATTTATTACTAAAATGAATAAAGAGAATCAATGGTAGATTTCATGTCTTGTTTGTGTGTCTAATGACCTGTGAGTTTGTTAGATGTTTGTTATAATTACTTTGTAACATGCTTTCTCTGCTCAATACTGGATGTTGTGGTTATTTTTCCGACTGCCATTGTTATGCTATTGCCTATTAGAGATTTCTTAGGTTCAAGTGCTTAGCCTCTTGGTGTCTGTCTTGATGGAATTTGTGTTATATGGGTGCGTCTCTATACCTTTAGATAGTGTCTTCAGTGGCTTTTAAGTTTTAAAGTGTATGCGATGTGGGTATCTGTAAAGATCTCAATTCATTTCTTTAATGGAAGAGGAGGAGATTCTGTTTCAAGCTTTGGCATTGAGGTAGCAATGCCAACTCCTTTTGAAGGCTTAAACTATCATAGCAATCCAGAGAAATTGGGGTCTTAGGGATGTGTTCCATTAAGTCTGAAAAAGTGGTATTATGTGTAGGGGATTCTTTTGAAAAAGAAAAAAAATTGGGGTGTGATTGTGTGATTAGTAAGCATATGGTAAAGAAAGGTTTTCTTCCTTCCCACCTTCTTTTTTCATGTATTGCCTTCCTGAAATTTTGACAGGGAGTTCCCTCGATATTACGTAGGTGGATGACTATTCTTGATAAGCTTCCTTTCCAAGGTGGCAGATATGGTTTCAGGTGGTTCTTGATATTTGCTTGCCTAATCTCTCTTTTTTTTTCTATTTCCATTTCGCGTAAAATTTCTTAAGTTCTGAAACACAATAAAAAGCTGCGGTCATGTTTGTGTATGTGGATGTAGTGTACATGTTTGGTTGTAAATATGGGTTTATTACTTCAAAACATAGTTTTAGTACATCTTAGCATTACATTATAATGTGATATAAACGCTCTCTCTTTTTTTGTTGTAAAAGTACTCTCCAAGATTCCATCTTACTTCGAGGGAAAGTAGCCGTACATTTCAAGTACATTGCCTTGCAACTTTTACTTTGTGCGACCACAATACAAGAATGATGTTTTTTTTTATTAAATTTGTATGTGAGCAAGTTAGACGTCATCTGAACTTGGGGATCGTGGTCTAAATGTCTAAGAATAATTGCTAAAATCAGGGTTGAACTCCCAAACCATGCAATAAGGGGTGTTAGATTTGTTGGGAAATCATTCTTATTAGAGAAACAATCTGTTCATGACATTGCACAACTGATCTAAGAAACCTCTTTAGTCTCTTAAAAGATTTTATTTTCTCCTCCTGTTGACCATGTGCATTAAAAGGGTCCCAGCTATCAGAGCTTGGTTCAGGTGTTTTTGCTTTCGTGACTGAAAAATGAGGTAGTCTGAAAAGATATTTTGGGTTTGAGAGTTGTCAAATTATCTTGAATGAACTTGCTATATTATTGACTTCTTAGTAGTTGATACAGTAAGAATGGAAACTTGACCTTCTTTTCTTTTGCTTGTAACAGGATTTGCGACCCCACTATAACATGGCTGGTGAATCTAGTAGAGTTAAGAAGTAGATTCGGATGGTGAGGGGAATCATTTCTGTTCCATCGTTGTCTAGAATAATTTATGTGTAACGACAAGCAAAGAGAGCTAAATTGGGACACCTGACAATGGATGTGCTTTTCACACTTTAGTTACAGTTTCAGATTTGGTTTTTGGATTTACATTTTGTATCAATTCCCATCTTCATCATCAGGGGAGGCTCCTTAAATTGGCTGAATGCTTCGATTTTGGTGCTTTGTCAAGCAAAGATTTTGTTCGATCTTGTATCTAAAATGGCTGTTATTGTGTTTTTTTTCTTAGGTGATCTCATTAATTGATAGTTGTCACTTATACACTTCAACCTTTTCATCTTGTGCATTTCTGATATATTCCTAGGTAGACATTTGGGTCCTTGTACTGCAAGCCAACAACTAAAACAAATGTCAGGTAAGGTTATTTGGATTTCGAATTAGCTGTTTGGTTGCCCTGCATCCCTGTTGATCTGCTTTTTAAACTTTAACCAAATTATTTGTTACCAAACCACAACTTATGCGTGTTATCATCATCATCATCATCAGGGACATTATTATTGAGATAAAACCAACAAACTTAAACCTACTTGTTATCAGACTCCAATTATCTCTTGTAATGATACCTAGTTGTTTGTTTATTACCTAACTCCACTTCAAACGACTTCTGAAAACCAAAAAGTCAGAAGTTAGTTTGACAACACAATTTCAGAATAACTTCTTGAAGCAGGAAAGTTAATTTTTACTGAAGCAAAATGACTTCTCGAATCGACTTCTGCTTCTCCAGAAGCAGATGAAATCAAAAGTGCTTCTGTATGATCGGACTACTCTAGATTTGCATATGAAATTATGGTGTGCACGATTTATTTACCGTATTGGCCTCCACACAGTACTGATTTCAGGCAATAGATATGCCTGTCATAAATGAAAAAAGGACTACCATGAATTTCGCCCTTTCTCATTAATTTTTTTAAATAATCAATAACTAGAGGAGGCCCCCCTTGCGGAAATGTAAAAAATATGACCGTTGTCCTAACGTTCTAATTTCTGAATTTTAAAATCAAAGCTTCCCTTTTAGTTACCGTTATCTCATCAACCCAAATTTTGTCAAAGCATCCTGACCTTTCTTCTTTCTCTTCTTCTACTCTCTATACCCACCTTATCTCTCTATACAAACCCTAGAAATTTTCCAGAGAGGAAAAACTAAATTAGGGTTTCAAGAAAAACCCAAAACTGAATTCTTCTCTAACCCAGAATTCTCCTTTGCTGTAATTCTATCTGATTCTTGATCCAATTAAACTGAGCTGTAATTCTATCTGATTCTTGATCCAATTGATCAAATTGAGGCTGTTTGATTCACCAAGATGGCAGCATTAGCTCCAGGGATTCTGTTGAAGCTACTCAACGGGATGAATACGGGGCTTAAAGCAACAAGTGAACATAGAAGTTCATTATTACAGGTAACAGATATTGTACCAGCTGATCTTGACGAAAAGAATCTTTTACCTAAACATGGTTTTTATATTAAAGTATCCGATTCTTCGCATTCGATATACGTTAGTCTACCTTTCGAACAAGATGATCTTGTGTTGAGTAATAAGATGCAATTAGGTCAATTCATATATGTAGATAGATTGGAACCAGGATCACCTGTACCTGTAATCAAAGGTACCAAACCGTTACCAGGTCGGCACCCATTTATGGGAACTCCTGAACCCATAATGAGTTTAAGAGGTAATGGACCCAAGAGAAGTTCTTGGGGGACACCTCAAAATGGGGATGAACCTGTTCCCTCTTCTCCGATGGTTGTCAAACCGGTACCTTTAGATTTTAATCAGACTACGCCTGTTAAAGACCGCAGCGCAATGAAACTAGGACCCAGTTTTCCGAATTCTCCGATGAGTAGAGGCAGATATGCAGTAAAGGATGTGAATTCTAGCTCAGTTTTGAGATCTTCGATGGGTGGTGGTCTTTTGTCTAAGATGGTTAGAGGAGAAAGCCCTATCATGGTTAGGAGAAGTTGTGTTGCTCCTTCGTCTACATCAAAGCTTCCGAGGAGTAAGAGTGTTTGCGAACGAGAACCCAGGATTCCACGAAGTCCATTCAACCCCATTGTAGGTACACTCTTCTCTTTAAGATTATAAATAAATTTGTGGAACAAGTGCTTAGCAGATGCAATATACTTACCAAATTTTATTCGACTTTTAAGGAAAAGAGAAGTACAACACCCCCACCCAGATTAAGAAGAAGCACCAGAATAGGAACATCCATCAATTTTGCTGCGGATGCACACAAGTCAGTGAACTTCAATTCTGTCAACATTGCTGGGGATGCACAGAATTTCGCCAACTCCAGATCACAATCTCAGTACACTAATCCAACTGCCTCAAAGAATAATGCCTCTAATGCCAATTTCCCGATGTCGTTACCAGGAAAGCTAAGTTTGCTTGGGAAGGTAATGTCCTAGATGTCGATATTTGTTCGCTTTTCGTTGTCAGGAAGCCTTACTTTACAGTTTATGCAGGAAGCCTTACTTTACAATTTATGCAGGAAGCAGTACAACAAAGGGATGCAACTCAGAAAGCTGCTTTACAAGCACTAAGAGATGCTTCAGCAACCGAGACAGTAGTTCGGGCTCTAAAGTAGGGACTGAATTTTTATTTTCATTTTCATTTTGGATTGAGGGATGAATAATGCTGATTATAATTGGTTGGGTTGATTGCAGGATATTTTCAGATTTGAGCAGAACAGCTAAACCAGATGCGCCATCTAACTGTTTTGATCAATTTTTGGACTTCCATTTTCATATTACTCAATCAGTAACAGATATGGAGTCTATTCATGCTGCTACTGCAGTGGCTCAGAGAAACAGTGATACCTATACAGAGCCTTCAAAGACAAAGCTTGTAGAAGAATCATCAATCTTACACGAAATAATGCATAACACTATTGACCAAAACCAGCACTTAGATTTGAACTCATCCAAGAGAAGATTATCATTGCACAAATCGGTTGCACCCACCTCTGAAAGAAGCGATGTGCAGACAAACATTTTGAAGCAGCTAAAATCAAATGTGACCCAGAAGAAGACTTGTGAGAAAAAGGCGGTGGCAGCAACAACACCAACTGGAAAGGAACGAGTCGAAACGGAGAATGATGAGAACCAGAAACCAACTCAAAGCAGCTTCTGCAATACAATCAAATTGGGAAAAAAGATTGAGAAGGAAGCTGGAAAGTGGTTCATGAACTTTTTAGAGGAAGCACTGGAAACTGGTTTGAAGAAACAAAAGGGAAGTACAGTGAATGATGCTCAGAAAGTTCCTCAGTCTCTCATGATCAAGGTTATTAACTGGGTAGAAGTAAATCAATACGACTCCAATAAGAAGCCTCTTCACCCTAAAGCAGCACAGATTACCAGAAAGTTGAGAATCAAAGTGAAAAATCCTGAAAAAGTTTGAGTCGAAAACCTTTTCAGGGGGATTGGTTGTATCATATGGCTTGCTGATTGGTTTTTAGTAGTGTTGTGTGGTTTGTTTGATTCTCTTATTTTTTTTAGAGGTTGTCAATCCTTTGAGAGCTGCCTCTTTAAGTACAACAAACATTTGTGATGTATAAGCTTTTTATACAGTGAAAATGAAGGTCAGTTTTCTTTATAGCGAAATTCACTTGTTGGACCTTATATATATCTTGCTTTGCCTGTGAAAAAAAGAAAAAAGATACACAGATCTGAACAGAACAGGTGATTAGGAGCACTAGAAGACAGTACATAGAGCTATACTATACCACGATTTGGATTTCATCTCTCTAGAATGTTATGGAGACTGTTTATCCTGTGGTAGAACAACCCCCAACAACATTATGAGTAGACTTCTAACATGTTGTTACACTCTCTGGTCCTCATTGACAAGTTTAACTTAGAAATCGCGTGTTTCTTGTCGGCATACAAGGGTTTACTTACAACTTACAAGGAAAGGGAAGCAAAACTAGCCGGTTTCTATTGTTCATTATTCTGTTGTAGGAACTTCAGATCCTTCATTTGTTGTTGTACAGCGTCTTTAGTTAAAAACTTGGGCTCTTTGTAATTGATTTCCTCACCTTCAGCAACTCTCTTTGCCTTTTCTCTAACAATTCTGTCTATTTCAGCTTGTCCAACACCAGGAAAAACACAATTTAGAATGACACGGAGTAATCTCTCATCGTCTTCTTCTATAGGGTCTCTACCACCAAAGCAACACACATAGATGGCTTCAAGTGCTTTTTCCGCTCTATCCACCATGGGTATAGCAGGATTTTGGATCTTCATCTTTGCTCGCCTCTGCACTTATAATCAATTTCGTTAAAACTCAATCAAACTATAGAAGGGGAGTGAAAACACTCCAGTAAATGCTAGAAATCAAGAAAGTGTCGAAACAATATGGAAAATACTGCTCTAAAGTCCTCCAAGAGGATCACTAACCTCTCTTGCTTCATTCATTATGGCCACAAAAGTCTCCTCTTCAAATTCTAAGTCATCAGAAAGACTAAGCCTTGCAACCCCCTCAAGAATTTCTTCAGATTTCAGAAGACCAGCACCCACCGCAGCCAACCAACAACAATGTAGGACATATATTGGATCCCCAACCTAACCAGGAGACCAAAAAGTGAATGTCTTAGGTTACAAAGCCGCATACGAGTACTCGTTACCATTAATACTTGCAAGTTAAGACCTGATTGCCATATATCACTAATGCAGACCTAAATAAGGTTTTTCCTTCGGAAGACTGCATGTAAACTATTTCAATTTCCTAGTCCCTAGTCCAAAGAATGCCAAAGGTAAATTCATATAAACTGATATTAAGAAACTTAACTACATAAAGAGCTTGAGCATGGAAAGTGTTCCACCAATTACCTTTCCCCGGCGATCCTGAAACTCGTAAAATGCTCTGGAGTCCATTATATTACATTTCTTTCCAACGCGTCTTCGGAATTCGGCAAAGTCTATAATGTCACCACCAACACCACCTTCATCAATAAGAATTCTAGCAGCAAGACCAATAATAGGAAGAGAACCTAAAATTCTACCAGCAATACCAGAAATAGTATTAGGGTTTTCCATATAGGACTTAACAGATAAAACTCCATTAGCATTACTATTCCTAACTCTACAACTACTTGGGTCTGAATGGTTTTTGTAGATAAGGTGGAAATGTAATAAAGTGGGTTTTGATTTAGTTGTGGAGTAGTAGTTAAGGTTAGCTTGAATTCTAGAGTTTACATTGTGGTGATGTAGTCTGGATTGGAGAAGGGAAGATGAAGATGAGGTTGTAGATGTCACCACAACCATGGCTGAAATGGAAGTTCAAAATTCTGGTTTCTGTTAACTGAAGCTCTCTGCTCTTTAAAATGTGTGGTCATGGTTATATTTGAGCGGGTCCCATATTCGAGAGATATCATATTGTTGAATTTCTACACACTATCCAATTCCAAGGGCCATGACCCATGCACCATCAGGTTATCTGTTTGCAACTGCCAAGGTCTCTTCCTATGCACCTGGTGAATTGGTGAATTTTGCCAGATTTGAGCCACAATGGACTTGGTTAATCGACAAACTGATCTGCTTGATTAGCAAATTGGCAAATCTACCGGTTAGTCGAGCGAGATAGAATCTCTTTCGAGCGAGAGAGTTGATTTCGCTCGATAAAGATTATATCACGCAAAATATTTTCGATGTTTCCCTCACTCGGTGTTATATTCACTCGTTGATCAGGTTTTCATCCAACTGACCATATTTCACGGCCTATACTCAACAACATATTTTATCTCTACAAACACTTCTTACTCAAGTAATTTTGTTTCTAAACCCTCACAAATTTAAGGGATATAGATGTTCGACAACACAATTGAGAATGTTCACAATGTCATGTGCTAAGTATATTGTAAGTGAAGATTGTTGTGTTAGTAGAATATATGTGGCATACTGACAGGATGTTGTGAAAAGAAGAGAATGGAAACATTACAGGGCGTTATTCAATTAGGTCGTCCGATCGTTTTGTAAAGATTAACACTGCAATGGGTAAATTTGTAGTTTCAACCAAGTAAATTAATCGACTAGGAGTTATTGGTGAAACCAATGACGATGTGTTAAGAAGGTCGCTAACGGAATGGCAAAACGGAAGCTCTTCCTCTTTCATAAGTTGTTTCTACATCTTTATGGAGTTGCCGAAATATAACCCATTTAGATTAAGTTGTTTTAATTATATATAATTTGCTATCAAATTATTTTTATTTTAATGATTGTGTTGTAATGATTTGATTCTAATTTAAATCTAATGAAATACTAATTAATTTGGATTTGAAGTTTAATTGTAAAATAGTTTTCATTAACTAAAATAAAATAACATGAAAAGAAATACAACTAAAAATAAATTACATCTAGTCTTCTTCTTGCTGGTTTTGATTCGGAGAGATGAATTGCCCAAGTTGAAATTGTTTATGACGTCACGGTTAACATCAATTTGGGAAAATGACTTAGGATGCATGGCAGAAGTTTCTGAATTATCTCTATGCCTTTGAATACGAATTGGGTCGACCGAATGACGAAATGGCTGGAATTCGGGTTGACCAGTTGTGGCAGTTGGGGTACATACAGATTGGTTACGAAGAGACCAAGAAGCCTAGAGATTTTTATCTTTTGGTAAACTCCGACCTTTAGAGTTTTCGCATAGATCGATCTTGTTTATTATGGAGTTCTTCTCTTCTACTATAAGAGACAACCAAGATTGTGTTGTCGAACTGTACTAGATCTCTATCGACCTGGATTTGTAAGCGAACGTTGTTTTGTATGCCAACATGATAGATCGTATCTAGTGGAATCAAGTTTGTTTATTTGGATCTGATTTTATTGTTTAGTATCTTGATTTATTCAAGGTCATATTTGTTATCCATTGAATTGATTGTATCCGGGACTTACAAGGAGCTTTACGATTAATATCGTAGATGTAATAGCCTTGTCGTAATATCAAGGAGTTTAGATTATTAAAAGGAAGATCCTTGATTTGGTAGAGAACCATTTTATAATAACTGTGTTATTGGGTTGTTGACCAAAGATTAGATCTACGGATTATTCTCAGCCTTATTGATTTAAGGGTCCTAGAAGGAATATTAGTCCGATTGGAGGTGTAGTCACGACTGATTGTGGAGCAACTCTTAGAAGATAGTAAAGTACATATATTCTGGGATTACAAGTGCGTGATCACTACGTGATTGGAAGCGCATGAATACTGAGAGGAAGCAGTGTGATTGTCGTGTTTGGATCGTATTGTCTTAGTCGTCGTGACCGAAATCTGATAGTAGGCGTGTATGGCGAATTAATTCTTAAGAGTATTCATATTTGTCTGGACGAGGTCCCGGGGTTTTTCTACGAGTTTGTAGTTTCCTCTTTAACAAAATCTTGTGTGTGATTTACTTTATTCCGCATTTATATATTTTGGTTCAATTATAATTAAAGTAGATCATTGTGTATGTTAACAAATCATTTTATTGTCTTGTATTGATTCCCGTTGTGTAAATTAATCAGCGCGAAAAAGGACTTTGGTAAATCAACCTTGTAATCTCTAAGATTGTGCAAAGTAAAGTCTTAATAGGTTGATACAAAAAGATTGTGTAGTGTACTCAGTACCCTCGTCTTATCAACTATTATGCAGTTGCTCTTTGGAACTGGATAGGTAGCATCTTTAATATGGAGTAGTAATTTTAAATCATAACTTGTCTGGTGGTGGGGTGGTTAGCACAATCCATAGGTGTACACAACTCAGTTTCGGATAAGTTTTGGGGAGCTATTTTTGTATTTGGGATCGTGCGTGCCAGGGAATGTCTCGTATTTGGTTTGAATTCGATTCAATGCATGTCACTAGAGCTATTTTAGACTCTTTGGTGCCTTGGAGGCTAGCAGTTTATTAGTTGAATTTCATAAAATGTTTATCGACGATTGAGTTCATATATTCTCACATTTATAGGAGGGCAATGTGCTGGCAGATTTGTTGCCTAATTGGGGAGCCTAAACTGGTTCACAATGGTGGGATGAAACACCATCTTTTATTCGCTCGTCCTTGGGTAGTGAGAGATCTAATCTGCAAGTTTATCGTTTTAGATAGTTTGTGATTATTGAGTTGGTTTTAAAATACCGCAATTAACGATGAATTCATCTGTTGAATCTCTGTTTTTTACAACTCTAGCTCTTGGGGAGAATAGAGAAAATCAGTCGTCGAGAAGAAAAAATGAGAACAAATTGTCTTTTATTTTCTTTTCTGTGTTTGAAAAAGTCCAAGGGAACTTCTCTTCTATTGAGGATCCATTGACAATCCTTTTTTTTCACAAGATCTAACAATAAATCCTGCTTGTCCAAATCCACCGTATCAACGGTTGCAGTTTTATGGATCTAAACAATTATTGGATGGGTCTTTTGGCCCGATTAGTTCTTTGCTTTCACTTTCTTTTCTTGTTTTTTCTAGTTTTCCCATCTTCCCATTATTTTGTCGCACCTTTCTCTTCAATCTCCCCTTACCACCCCATCATCAGAAATTGATCCGGTGTAGTACCAGATTATTTTATGAATCTCAAAAGATAAATAAAAACAAGTGCTTTCATCAAAGTGAAGTGTTAGGGTTTTGTTAAGAAATCAGTTTGTTAATTGAGAATTTATTTTTGGTTTAATTAGTTCATGGAATATGTTTTGAATTGAGTTCAAATTTCTTCTTTCTTTTCAATTTAGTTAAATGGGTGCTGACAATACTTCTAAAATGAAAGTTTTGTAACAAACTCAGATATAAAGAATATTATGAGAATCTTTGAACATATTGAAGATTCTAATTTGTAAAACGAGCCTAATAATTAAGATGCTAATATGGGTTTTTAAGGAAATATAAACCATGATTTTTCAACTGTCCATCGCGACTTCATTAGACATGGAGATGAAGAATGGCGCGAGCTAGGAGGAGAAGAAGAAGAAGGATGAGACAAAAAGAAATAAGAGTACTGGGGAAAAATGACTCGGGTAATAATGGGTTGCTCCACATACCGAGATTAAACTAATTGCATCATGACCGTTTATGTGGTACAATCTAAGCATCGTAATAGCTTGTTAGATCTTGTACAAAAAGGGATTGTCAATGGATCCTTCCTCTTAATTTAATCCAATCAACTCAATTAAATCAAAATGAACATAGAACGTAACGTGGGAGGAAAAAATTGCAGAGGAAATTGGTAGGGGTGGTGGTGAATTTCGAAGATTTATGTCGAAGGAGGTGGAGGAGGTGGTGATATAAATGGATGAAGAAGAGTTTTCCCGATAGTGAAAAAAGAGAAGAAAGTTAATGAACATACATGCCGCTGTTTTTGCCAAAAATTATGAATAATTTAGTGAGAAAATGAAAATGCCAAGGGGCAACTTAGTCCTTCAGCATTGAACAATTTTTTTCTTCGGATGTAAGATTTGACGGCTATAATCGCTACTTAGTTTTTATCCAGCATTCCCAAGATAATACCAAATTATTGCTCTCTCCTCTCTCTCTCTTCCCTAAAAAACCTCCGATAAACACCTCATTCCCGGCGACCTCTAACTCAGATCGGTTCCAAATAGAGCAGATATGGGCAGCCTTCCTTCTTCCCTTTTCATCCTAGCTTGTATTTTATCTTTTAGTGCAGTTTTACATTTGTTTTGTCTCTTTTTAAGTTCATGTTTCGACATATTTACTCTTGATCTGTTTTATCCTTTGAAGAATAGTTTTACCGGTTATTCTAAGAGGTTTTTTTGTTCTACAGATCATACTTATCAGTTTGTTGTTGTTAGGGGGTTCGATTTGAAAAAGCTGGGGTACCGAAATAGTACCAATTTTTCATTTAGGTTCGTGAGACTTATGGTAAGATATGGACGATCTCAAAAATCAATTTCCAAATCTGTGATAACATGAGTTGGATCACAAGTGATCAGTTCAAACGCAAGACAAGTCTTAGCGAATCCCTCGAAAAGATTGAGAACTAACTGCATGATATAATAACGTACTACTTGTGTTTGCTTTAATTATATAATCAGAGATATAATGCGGAAAGACACCAGAAGTTTTCTTAACGAGGAAACCGCTATCTAGCAGAAAAACCCGACCTCGTCTAGTTTGGACACCGCACATTACTAACTATCTACAAACACTAGCATATTGTCAGACTTCGGTCTGGGATTTAGAAGAGACCGATTCCACCCTCCAAGCGAATCAGCTACTGTCACACTCCTTACATCTCTTGGATATCGACCATACGCACTTGATTCCCCTAGCTGACGTCTTTTACAGGCCTAGGAGTTGTTTTAACTGCAGTTAAAGGATTGAGATAACTTCGCCTTTGCAACCTCTATTATCTGGTGTATGTTTCGAACAGACCTCGATAGTTTAACATACGAAAGTGACTTCCTTTAGATATGATCAAGGTTATACGGAAATCTACTTACAAGTGGAGGCTGACATGTAAATCAAGTAAACAATGCCCAACTTGTCTCTACGTCATC
>JAJJMA010037353.1:0-16482 GCA_023529015.1 Papaver nudicaule
GGTCTTAGTTTTTCATTCAATTGAAGATTTGATTTTTGTATTAGCTGATACCCCTTCTTAGCTGGTCTTGTACTCTTTATTAAAAGATCTTTTCTACTCTTTAGTTTGTTAAATGTATGCAAACACTAAATTAAGTTCCTTGCCTTCTTTGGTTGTGTAGTTTGATACTAAAAAATTATCATTTAAGATTTTAGTAATTGATTAGAAGAAATTTCTAGATGTAATAAAAATGTTAGTAGCACATGTTTTGTATGTAATTGCAGTATCTGTAATATCCCCGTCTCACTTAAGTTATGAATTGGTGAAGTTCTTCTCCTACAAGAAAATCCATATGATTGTTTTCATGTCACCAGTTGGTACTCTAGTATAGATTACCATGTCTACAGAAAATCTTCCTCTACATTTAGCAATAATCTTATGAGTACCTATTCATGATTATTTTCTCATGGCTTAAATTACTAGTGTAACTGTTGGAAATGAAATAATCGTTGCTTCTTGGATTTAATGATAGAATAATTAAATGTGACCACGGCTTTAGCCATTTATGGAAACTAACACAAGCAGTAGGAGGGGATTCAATTAGGCTAGATCTCGGTCTGTTTGAGAGTCTTTATTTTCATTCTATTCAAAGATCTTTTCTTACTGTCAGTAGCACATCTTTTCTTGAGTAATTGCGGAAATTATAAACTGGGGAAAGTTCTTTTGTTGTGTATCTGTTTAGATTACTTTTTAGTTCCTCTAATTTGTGTAATCAGTAATAACTCTAAGTAGTTATTGAATTCATAGTCAATTATGAGTACGAAGTATTAACTCACTGAGAGCCGCAATTTAACTGCAAACCATAAGAACCAATTCAAGCTTATTTTCTTAAGGCATATACTCTTTAAATTTTAACCCTAGAGTTAAAGTGTCTAAGAACAAACTAGGAGTGGCAATCGAACTATCACCGCCTACAAATTTTACATCTACAGGATGAGAAAAATGAGAGCAACCGAATGACTTGTGTAAGAGCAATTTGGTCGACAATTCATTGCTCAAGTCTCAGTGCAACCAACCGTCATTGGAATTTTATATTTGGCCTGTAATCTTTTGATATATCAGCTGTTACTCATAAATCCTAAGTTCATTTGCAGACAAATTGATTGGTGAAATGAAGTGAAAAGTTGCATCAGTATACCACTACATCTCTTCTACAGATCTGAGGCTCAAAATCAATGCCAAACTAGAGCAAGCAAAAACAACACAAGAATTGGAAAGCATTATCATCACTTGACTGATTACAATCAGAGTTCCTATAAAAAAGAGATTATGCAATTTACATTACTTAAAAATAAAGTAAATCTAAACTAAATATTTGTAACAGATTGAATTGTGGATCCACGGAAGATACACTTACACCTGTTAGTCTTGAGAGAAGAAATCATTGTGTGGAGATTTGAAAGATCCCGTGTCTCTCTTTTTAGATCTCCAAGAGCCAATCTTGATGTCGGCACTCTGATTAATGGGTTTTCCTCTCAACACCAGGGGCCTCATATCATACTGTGGTTTCCAGTTCCACACTTCCTCTCGGTGTAGACGATCTATAGGGTTAGGTTGATTTATAGTATGCGCAAATGTGTTTTTGATTTACTAAAATGTCCTACCGATCAAAAAATAAAAAAGTCCTTGGACTAATTTTAGTGGATACTTGATCGCAGCCCAATTAGAAAGCCTTGTTTTTATTCAATACTTACTAGAGCGAAGTACAGTATGCGTAAAGCTTCCTCCCAAATGAACCAATCTTGAATCAGGTCACGCCAAATTGGCATCATATGCATAACTCTGGTTACTGGTTGTTCCTCTCAACACCCGTGGCGTCAGACACACTGCAGGTGGTTCTCTCTCTCTCTCTCTTTAGAATATCTACAAAATTCTAGGGTTTGGTTGATTTCTAGAGCAAAATTTTGTAGTCAAACCAATAATTTGTAAAGACAGGATACCAGATGCTTTTGAACAACAACAACTCCGCAACTGATTCATCTACGGATCTTCCTAGTGCGGAATTTGCTACCGCACCATCTGGAGGTTCTCCTGTCCTTATAAAATGAGGCTTTTCTTGGAAAGACATTAATGAGGCCATCCCTAGTGCTGATGTGCTTCATTCTCGGAACATGATGGATAATGGAGTCTGTGGAACTTGCCTTATTTTTCGGGAAACAACTTACTATATTCTTCGTTAAGTGCAGTTTTGCAGCTCAAGTGTGGAACTTAAGCTTGGAGTTTTTGTTACACTCGCTAGGCCCGGAGACTAGTGACATCCAGCAACCCTCAACATTATTAGCGTTACTCCTTAAAGTACCAGTTCCTCTATAAAATTTGTTGATTTTCACGGTATGGCATCTCTGGCTTGCTAGAAATGAACGTTTGTATAAACATTTAAACCACACGCCACGCCAGATGTTCCAGATTATTATGGTCTTGGGGGCTTCCAATAGCGGTGAGGATGATTGCCACATACGGTTGGAACAGAGTCTGGCTAGAAGCAGATTCCAAATCTATGCTCTAGATCCTTCATAATGGCCAGACAATGACACCTTAGTACTTACAGGGTATACTTAATGAAACGGTCTCACATCTGAAGCATGTTTCGCAACTCCAGATCACGTAATCCTATCGCGAGGCAATCCATGCAGCACATGAACTAGCAAATGAAGCGATTCGACAACAGGATCATAATCCATGAAATCCACCAACAGTTAGCTGAGACGAAGTTACAGCCTCTTTTTTTACAGCAAATCATGTATCATGATCGTCTGGATGTCAATACACCATGAGTTGTACTTTTCTGTCATCCGAACCAAGCTTAATAAAGCTAAGTCTTCCTTTAGAAAAAAAACCCAACCTGGTTCAAGAATTTCATGACAACGAAATAGCCGAGGAAAAAGAGGATATCCACTGATTGACCCATTCAAATGACGAGGTGAACCATGCAGTAAATATATGTCGACTGGTTAATTGTGTCACTCCAATTGTTGTATAATTATGAAAATCCTTCATCATGTTTAGATGATTTATTGGTTATAGATAGTCTGGTTAGTAATAGATGCTCCGGTCCTTTACAAAATGCATGTCAGCCGTTAAATCAAATAGTGAAAACAAATCAACGATCACCGGTTTACCCTATAATAAACTGGCAAAATTCTCTCTGCCTTATAAAAAGAATGCAACTTCATCAGTGTAAAAAAAGTCGAAACCTAACACCAAAAAATCGCATTAGCCAACAGATCTCTCTCATGTTCTTCATCTTCTTGATGATCCATCATTAATGGAAACAGAAACAACGAATATATCTCAATCAACAATCAACAATAATTTGTCCACACAACGATATTTCCTCTCAAAAAACTATGATGGCTTGAGATGTACTCCTTACATTCTCTTCTACTTAGGTGTTATTTAGAATCTTAGAATCAATGAATTTTTTGTTCCACTGGTTGAGTGGGAAAGGAAAACTATGATGATCTGGGATCTACTCTTTTGATTCTCTTCCAACCCTACAAATTAGATTTAACTTTTGTTCATCCAATTGACGATTTAATTTTTTTATCAGCTATTAATCATCTTAGCTGGTCTTCTGCTCTTTAAGACTAGTTCAAGTTCTTTGCCTTCCTTTGTTTTTGTATATTTGATCCTTTAGCAAATCTCAAAAATGAAACATTTGCTCCTAAGTTTAAGTTTTTACGAATGTGACAGCACCTTGGCACTCTTATGTCTATGTAAAGTCCCCACTGGGGCAAGTTCTTTTCATTTAAGAAAATCCTTGTTATTGTTTTCATGTTTTCTTTTTTAGCTTCTACTTTCTTCGAATTCCTGTAATTTGTGTAATCATTAGATTCAGTAATAGCTATAACAATTGAATAATTTTGAATTACTGGTCTGAATCCATAGTCTCAAGATAGTCACTTGTGAGTACCAACACTAATATAACGACAACAGTAGCCATAAGGAAATTCGTCTCCATTGGTTATTTCACAGAACATAACAGTGGGTCAATAAAGGAACAAGCCGAATGAATTTCCTAAGCTAAATTGCAGGTGATGATTAATATCTTTATTTACATAGCTTTCATGTCGATTGCCTCACCGTTCATCCTAATTGGTCAACCTTAACATGGTTTCTTGTATTGTGTTGGATCATTTGATGGCTTCAATTCCACGAGATGAATGGGAATTGTTAAATCAGAATACCGACTTGGGATTTGTGATTCCTGGAAGTTATTGAAAGCAATAGATCAACATAGTCTAGATGAGTAAATTTTAACCGGCAAGCAGAAAACTTACCGGTCAGCGAAGTGCTTGGTGGATCCTAGGGAACCTTAACATAGTCTGAATGATTAAATTTAACAATATTCTGGACAAAACCTAACATCGAAAGATCTATTATTAAATAATTCAGATTCAAAAAGTTCCAACGTAATAAGAAAAACTCACAAAGTTTAAAGTCTTAATGGAACAAATCCGTTTAAAGTTTAAACTCACACGTAAAATTGACCCTTACTTGTTTCTTTCCTTACATATGTTGTTTCTCCAAAAGCTCTCAATGGAACAAAGCTGTTTTTATGTTCCGAATCTCAAAGTCTTCTAATAGCTGCTGTCTTTCGGGTCATTACTTGTTTCTTTCCTTACATATGTTGTTTAACGCATACAAATCAAACCATAGATTACAAGCGTGAGAAGTCGATATCCTTGTGTAGTACTTTCCTCCAAAATAAAATTGGTGACACAGAATTATCGGGTTTCATTTGAGCCATGCCATGGCTCTGCCTCAACATCAACCCTAACTAGTGGCTCGATTACAAGCCACAATACATAGTCACAACCATCGGTGGTAACAGATGGTCGATCCGGTCAGCAAACTTATCTCTAGCCCGTTTTTTTTATTTTTTTTAATCAAAAACCCTTCATTAAGATCCCATATATGAAAACCCCATAATTATATATAATAAGACTTGATTACATGAATAACCTTTTACTTAATTGAGGAACCTAATTCTATTCTTAGTAAGAAGAATAAATACCAATTTATTATAAATCCTAATCCCTAAAAAACCTCCCTTGAATATTTCATTTGACCTTCCAAAAATATAACTTCCCCCAAACAAGATTTAGGAAAAAAATTCATTTATCATTATAAGAATTTAGGAAAAATTTTGTCATCCAATGTATTGAGATCAATGAGATGTCTTCATTTGTAGTTATTGTCGGTACCTGAGTAATTGTGATGTCTCGACTCTCTATACTGTATCCCATGACAAATTGTTACCAATGTACAACACTGCTAACTTATTACGACGGGGTTTTCCTTTTGATTTGTCTGTTCACAATTACAACGATTGTTAGTGACGGGAAGTTTTTCCATATACATTTGGGGTTTTTTCAATTTAAAGTTAAACATTAAAAATCTCTAGATCGGAAACACACCTGCATTGTTAGCATTTTACTGTGGCACACAGTTAGTGAATGCATAATAGAGTACTGAGTACGTACTTGTAAGTAACACCATATGTCGACCTAGCTTTCTCGATGAATTTTTCGGACCACCATTCATATATCGTTGTTAAATGCATCTACTCTGTCCAAAGATTACAAATTGCAGGTGCCATTTTATTCTTCTGAAACTTCCGTTTTGAAATCTGAACTCTTTTGTTTTTGACGGCCGCTTATTGTTTCTTCAAGTTTCCTCTTTCCTTGGTTTAGAGTTTTCCCAATGTGAATGATACCTACATTACATACAAACAGTTCTATGTTATGTGGCTAATATTTTAGATTATGCCGATTGATAGTCTTTGTTCTAATAATTCATTCCTGATTATAAATCATTGAAGATTTCTCTATACACACAATACTCTGTGAACTCGTTGGTGTTTTGTCAATTGTGTCGATCAAAATCTTCAAACCTTGACTTGATGTCGTTCTTGAAACCGCCTTATATAACTTTTTGTGTCATAATTATCCTTGGAATGCAATGCACATCTGTGATCCTTTGTGGTTAACCTATTTTGATTTGCGCTTCAATATCTCAGTCCGATCTGCCTTACAATCCACCTTGTACCGTTACAAAGCGCCAGGCTTTGATTTATGTTCCTTTGTAGCATAATGTTGTGTCACAATCTTTTTCTTTTACGAAGGTAACCAAATAGCCATCAGTAATCACCCATTCGTCCATAATAGACATCAGTAATCACCGTCCATAATAGCCATCAGTAATCACCCAACATTTCGCCAGAATTTTAACCTTCTCTCTGAGTCAATAATCGTACAACCTTTAGTCATGAATTGGGATGTCCCGTTTGATGCAAGTTTTACTTGAAAATGTAGAATTTGTGTCGTATACTTCGATCCATGATGAAACACACAGTAACAATGGTTGCACTATGAGCCAAAAATAATAGAAAGACATACGACAAAAGTTTAAGTGATGGAGTCGAGTGAATCCTCTTATAAATAACTCGTTGAGTGATGTCAAACGGAAATGCTATTCAGCGCCCAAAGAAATCAGCGCCCAAACACCTCCCGCCGTCGTGTCACGCCGTCCACCACACGATTGAAAAAGTTAAACATCCAACGGGGGAGAAGAGAAAAGAGAAAAAGATGATGGAAGGTTTGATGTGTTCCGTTGGATTTTTGTGTGGGGCGCCGAGTTATTGGATCTATGGTTGGACGGCGTGACACGTTGGCGGGAGGTGTTTGGGCGCTGAAAAGGCTGGGCGCTGAATAGCATTTCCGGATGTCAAAGCCTCAAAAGACATGTACGTTTCTGTTTGACTGAGTGTCTTTGTTATTAGAACTTCAAAGGGTGTAATAGGCCAATAGTGGGTATCATATTTGATTGCCAAAGGGTGTCTTTGTTTGAATGGATGTAAATCGGTGGAAGGGTGTGTTGTCTCTTGGATTTTGATAGATACATTTCAAGTTGCCAACTGGGATTCAAGTAACCAATTAGAAAGCGCTGACAGGGATAAATGATGCTAACATAGGTTCACCAAAATGCAGAATTAACCCGGTGTCGACATGTGGAAATTGGGGGTCTGCTATTATATATAAAGATGCGTGTCAGCCGTTGAATGAAACATAGAAAATAAATCAGAAGTCATAAATTAGTCTTACAGTAAATGGGCACATTTCTCAGCCCTATATAAAAGAACAGTTGGATCCCCTCCTCATCCTTCCCTAACCCTAACCCTAAAAACTCTACTGCAGCAGCCGACAGATCACAATCTCTCATGTTCTTCCTCTTAGTGATGATCCATCATTTGAAACAGAAAAACCAAAAAGATTGCCATTACCAATCAACAACTAGTTCGCACTATGATATTTCTTCTCCGCGATTTCTTTTCGAGTACCCCAACTCCTCTGCAAATTATCTACTTTCATTTGTCGAAATTTCTCGTAACACTAGCTTCTCGTGGGATATATCTTCAAAACGCATCTGAATTGCTTCATCAAACGCATCCACTCAATTTGTGGAAATGTATTTGAAGAAGAACTCGAGTAGTTCTTCTTGAGTTAATTTGCTTGGTTTCATTTTTTCATTAATCAAGTGAAGATTTAACTTTTGTATTAACATCTTAGAATGTTTCTACTCTTAATTTCGAGAAGATCCTGTCACTTTGTATGTAAATACTAAATCATGAACTTTGCCTCCTTTAGTTTTGCAAAGTCTCATAAATTAAAATTCAAGTCTTAGCATCATAAGAAATCTCCACATGTAGTAGCACATCTTTTGTTTTGTAATTGCAGTGTCTGTAGTCATTAATTTGGGGTGGGAAGTTTTTTTCATTCAAGAAAATCCATGTTATTGTTTTCATGTTGCCAGTTTTTACTCTAGTTTTCATGTTTAGCATGTCTACAGAAGATCATCCTCTAATTTATGTAATCATTCATTCATAACTGCAAGTAGGTACTAAATAATTTGGGAATGACTGGTGAGAATTCATAATATTATGAGTACAAATTCATGCTTATTTTCTCATTGCTCAAGAGTAAAAATGAAATGATTGTTACTTGTTGAAAATATAATCATAGAGTAACTAACCTAAAAACTAAGACGATCGCAGTAGGAGGGGATTCAATTCAGCTCCATGGATTATTTTAGATGACATGTGATGATATATTGAAGTGGCCCAACCAAATTCATTTCCTCGGAAAATTCGCAGCTGAAATCATCTCTGTTGTATAGTTTTTACTTCAATTTAAAATTAACAGACATGTGAGATCAAAATTTGCCTCCTGGAATATGCTGCTAAGTACCACTCCCAAGCATTTAGTTCATAATTTGTGTAATAATATTGATTTTGCAAGAAGGAATTCCATAATATTCTTGAAGACTGGGCAAAAAGCTGCAGCAGTAAACCACTACTTATCTTCTACAGATGCAACTCATAATCGATGCCAAAATAGAGCAACCATAAGCAGCACTAGAAAATTTCACTTTAATTTTTAGTAGTTAAATCGAAAACAAACAATCACTAACAAAATCAGATCAGCATTAATATAAATTCTCTTTATAAGTATGTTGAAAAGGGTCAATGTTACAATTAGAGTTCCTACATATACCAAAGCTCTTATGCAGTGAAGAACACCGATTCTTCAACAAAATATATAATTACAGACAGCAGAGCCATGCAGCTATTAGTCTTGAGAGAGGAAATCATTGTGTGCGACATTTTCATGGATCTGCTGTGTCTCTCTTTTTAGATCTCCAAAGTAGCATGTGTAAATCTTCCTCCCGCGAAACCAATCTTGCTTCTGGTGACGGCAAATTATCATCATCAACACAACTCCGGTTAAGTATAGTTTTCCTCTCAACACCGGCGGCCCCTGGGGTTTCCACTCTACCTCTCGGTGTAAAATGTCTACTGAATTCCTAGGGTTGGGTTCATTTATAGTATGAGCAAACGTGTGAATGATTTACTATAATGTCCTTCGACTAAGTTTAATGGATACTTGATCTCAGCCCAATTAGTAAGCCCTGTTTTTACTCATTAGTAGAGTAGAGCCAATATATACTCCTCCTGTTTTATCCAACACTGGATTGAATGGAAACTCACATCGCGGTAACAACATGCTTGATACAGATCACGTTCCATCAATGGAAATTAACAGAAACACCAATATATATATGGACATCAACAACCAAACCATGAGTGACGACAGTTAAAGGTGTAACATATCTATTGGTACAAAGAAGAAGCTGGATAAGCATTATAATACAAATCAATAATTCTAATTAATTGCTACACAAACAAGAAGCTGGATGAACAAGAAGCTGGATGAACAAAAATTATACGACTACTGTAGTATAATTTCTTCAAATACTTCCTGCAGCCACTTATCATGAACCCTTTTGACAGATTTAGACACTTATATGTTCGAAATAAATATAAAACTCATAATACGTGGTCATAAGGAGAAGGGAATCAATTCGGCTCCATGGATGTTTTCAGACAACATATTGGAACATAGTATACTCAAGTAGTCAACTGAATTTCCCCTCCTAGATTATGCTGCTAAGTAGTACTACCAAGTTAGAACAAACTTGGCATAATTCATTCATTCATCGAACAAAGAGAAAATCAGATTTTCCAAACAAGGTGCTTGCTATGGGTATATCATTTGGGATATTTGAAAAGAATGTTTTGTTACATCACAAACGATGAGCCACATAGTAGTGAGTACGTTCCAAAAAGCTCCCGTGTCCACTTAAGAAAGTAATAATGTGGATTCAAAAGGTTCCAACATTTGATGCAGTACACTAATAATGAATTCAGTAGCGAAATGAAATAGTGAGTCAAGTGGAATTGCGATGAGTTGTGTCTGCCGTCAAATGATATAATGAAAATAAATCAACGGTCACAAACTAGTTATACACTAAACGAGCAGATGTCCCAGCTTTTTTATAAAGGATAGCAGCCGCTGGTAGATCTCTTCTCATGTTCTTTATCTTCTCCATGATCCATTATTGGAAACACATACACCAAATCCATGTCCGTCAATATAAATCCATCGATGGAAACAAATACACCTAATCCATGTCCATCAACAATCAACAACAATTTGTATGCACTGTGATATTTCCTCTCAAACAACTACGATGCAACCAAGTCTTGGATCTAACCATTTCTGCCGATTCTCTTCTAAAATAACGAAGTTGGTTCATGTTATTCAGTTGAGTCCTGTTTCGTTGAATTTTGAAATCGTCTTACTTGCCTGCATATCCGTCTAATTTTTTCATTCAATTTAAGATTTGATTTTTGTATTCGTTTATCATCTTAGTTAGTAGTGTACTCTTTATTAAAGGATCCATTCAGTTTCTATGTGAAATTCAAAAAAATCAGGTGAATGATTTTCAACAAGCTTAATTTCAGCTAGTCGTGTACTCTATATTAGACCTTTCACTTTGTAGTTTGTTAAATGTGAGACCCCGTATTTTTAGTTTTGAATTTCGGGAAGAAATTCTTTTTAAGGGGTTAATAGTGTGAGACCCCGTATTTTTAGTTTTGAATTTCGGGAAGAAATTCTTTTTAAGGGGTTAATAGTGTGAGACCCCGTATTTTTAGTTTTGAATTTCGGGACGAAATTCTTTTTAAGGGGTTAATAGTGTGAGACCCCGTATTTTCGGGTCGTGATTTTCGGACTCAAAATCCAACTCATTAGAGTTGGGTGCATTTTATTAAATTTGGGTGTAAATAACTAAACATAAATGGTTAGCTCTTATCTCTGTGATGGTTGGGAATATAAATATCTTTAAAATTACCCCTTATCAATATTTGGTGTCCCTTATTAATAGTAGAGTTAGTAATTAAAAATTTATTTAAAAATTCGTTTTTCTCTCTCTTGCTTTATTTTAGGGTAAATAATTATATATTATGTCCTTTATTTTTAAAACCCTAAAAAGCTAAATAGAAAAAGGTGCCGTCCTTTTTCTCCTTCTCTCTTTATCCTTCCCTGATTTCCTCTTCTCACTTTAACAAACTAAAACTCCTCCCTTTTTATGGCCGTCACTTTCATCACTTTCCTTCTCTTTTATTTCACAAAACACCAAAAACAAAACCATCACTTTCATTACTTTTCCCTTCTCTCTAATTCCCTCTTTACCTTTTCATCCCACAACAAAAGTAAACACTTCTATATATCTCTCTGATTTTTTCAACAAAAAGGAAAACAATTTTACCCATCACTTTCAGTACCTTTTCCATCACATGGATTTATAACTAATTTCAAAAAGAAAAGAGAAAATAGTTTACTACTTTAGTGATTTTGAAAAAGGTTCTACTCCATCATTGAAAGAAGTATTTTGGGAAGCTTTTGAGGTAGGGGTTTCTACCTAATACAAACAAAACCTAATTTTAACATTATATTAATTATTTTCTGATTTTTAAATTAATAATCATGATATTTGTATTTTCAGTAATATAACTTGATATTTGGTTGTTCTTATATTGATTAAAAAGGGTTTCTATTAATAATTTATTATTGCGTAGATCATTGTTTTGGTAAACTGTCTAATAATATTATGTGCATGATTTGCGAGTTTTATGGATGCATTATTATTGGGTTTGGGCTTTGTAAAAACGATTTAAAGGTGTTTGTGAATGAATGATATTTTGAATAAGAAAGAAATAGAAAGAGAAAAGAAAAGAAGAAAAAAAAAAATTGTGGAAGTGTCAGAAAGTCCAGGAAAGCTGGCAATCTCTCGAGAGAGCCGTTCGAGGAACGGTTGGTGGTTCCCGTAACAACCCTAACAAGTAGATTAAGAACCTAGAAAAGCAAAGGTTGGTTATTAGAGGTTTGATTATTAAAGGTTGATTTTGAGAATAAATTGGAGTAAGTAATTATTATAAAATATTTAACTTCATAGTTTTGAATTATATATATTATCTGTTGCATGGTTTTGAAAACAGTGCAAGTAATTTTGGAAAACAAATTTGACTTGCATTCATGGTTTTATGATTTTTCATGTGTTGCATGTATTTGGTTTTCGGTGCACTCTATTATTTTTGGAGACTTCCTACTGAGCTGTGGTTTGCTCACCCCTTTCTCTTCTTCCTTCCACAGAGATAAAGCAAGACTAGCCAATAAAGTAATTATTATGTATCAAGGGGATTTGGGCGTTAAGTGTTTTGAGTTAAATCAAAGTGTTGGTTTGTTTTGTAGTTTGTACTTCTTATTTTGTAATTTATTTTTACGTTATTGTAATTTCAAATGTATTACTTTCGTTGTTAAAATTTATTTGAGTTTGAATACGAAATTGTATTTCTTAAAATGCGTTTTAGAACTTTTCTGGACCCACATGAGTGGCCGTCCGGTTATTTGGGCTTGCCAGACGGATCGGATCCGACCCACAAGGCCGAATCCGTGTCCGCTGGAGGTTTTGAAAAACCGGGCTGTCACATTAAATGTATTTACAGGATTTAAGAGTTACGTCTTAAATGAGATTAGAAGAAATCTCTACATGTAATGAAAATGTTAGTAGCACATTTTTTGTTAAGTAATTTATGTGACTGTAAACTCCCCGTCTCTCTTAAGTTATGAATTTGGGGAGGGAAGTTCTTTGCATTCAAGAAAATCCATCTAATTGTTTTCATGCTGCCAGTTTTATTCTAGTTTCTATGTTTACCATGTCTATAGAAGATCTTCCTCTTATTTGTGTAATATCAGTGATAGTCATAATAAAATGAGTACGAACAGGCTGAGGACGGCATTTTAACTGCAAATTATGAGAACCGATTCATGCTAATCTCTCATGGCTCAAGAGTAAAATGAAATAATGTAATCATAGCGTGACCATATGACCAATCTAAGAACGAAAACGTAAGAACGGCCCTATTCATTTAAAAAAAAAAACAAAAAAACACAAGCAGCAGAGGGAATTTAAATCGTCTACAAGGATTATTTCAGAAAACGATTGATAATATCCTGAAGTAGCCAAAACGCAGCTGAGATTATCTCTCTTACATAGCTTTTAGTTGATTTTAATATTAACAGACATGGCAGATCAAAATTCGCCTCCTGGAATATGCTGATACGTTATGAAGCGTCCCATGTCAATTTTTTCTAGTTTCGGTGCATCTCAATAAGAACATGGTATGTATACTGAAGTAGCCAAATGAATTTACCCTCCTGGACTAAGTTAATTAACCAAATAGTAGTCTTGCACTCCAGAAAGTAATAATGTGGATACCAAAAGTTCCAACATTGGATGCAACAGACTAATAATGAATTCAGTAGCGAATGAAATAGTGAATCAAAGGTGGAATTGCCAAGAGTTGTGTCGGCGATCAAATGAAATAGTGAAAATAAATCAACGGTAACAAACTAGTCATACACTAGACTAAACAGATGTCTCAGCTTTATATAAAGGATAGTTGCCCCTCCTGCTCCAACCTCATCACTGTAGAAAAAAATTGAAACCCAAACCCTAAAAAATCAGTAGCAGCCGCCGGTAGATCTCACCTCTTTTTTTTTTTCCTTCTCCATGATCCACTAATGGAAGCCAAAACTCCAAAGTCATGGCCATCAACAATCAACATCAATTTACCACAGTATGATATTTCCTCTCAAAATTCTATGATTTGGCGAAACTTTGAAGCAAACAATTCATGTAAAATCTCTAAATCCACCGAGATGGCTGACGTGCTTTTATTCGGTGTTGTATAGGTGCTTCTGAAAATCGTGTCGATCCCTCTTCTGCAAATGTGGGTCTTATTTGTGATGCAATTGACGTTTTGATTTTTGTATTTGTTAACCCGTCTTAGCTAGTCTTGTACTCTTTATTTAAAGATCCTTTCACTTTGTATGTAAAGATTAAATCAAGTGATTTGCTTCCTTTGTTTTGTAATTTGTTAAATGTATTTTTGAGTACCTTTTGCAAAGTCTCATAATTTATGATTTAAGGTATATGTCTTAGATTAGAAGATTGAAAGAAATCTCTACATGTAATGAAAATGTCAGTGCACATCTGTTGTTTTAGAAAAAAACTCAAGCAGCAGAGGGAATTCAATTCGTGTCCATGGATTATTTCAGATGGAAGGCATATGATATACTGAAGACATATAGCTTTAGGAACAGTCATTTGTTGTATCTTGTTGGAAACTGGTACCTTGTTATCAGACATCTTCATATCCACTCAATTTTTTTTTTTTTGGAAAAGATAAAATTCATTGAAAAAGAGTGCTGAGAAAGCACTAAAAGATACAACAGATTTTTAATCCTCCATGAATAGAAGGAAACAGAACTATGGAAGCACCATCATGCTTATACTAATTACCGTTTAAAAACTTCCCAATCATGTATGAAATCGACAAACTTAAAATGTTTAAAAGAATCATGAACCCTTGCCCAAATAAATAGACATGCCTTCACTTGCACAATAACCCGCTCTACTGAGTTTTCTTTGCTACGAAAAACTCTTCCGTTTCTTTCCTCCCAAATTTGATGCCATATAGCGAAAGGCAAACAAAATTTCAGAAACTAAGTTGGTTCGGTTTTGAATTTCATTTGACAAAAAACAAGAAAATCCATACACGAATTCATCGTCTGCCATGTTAACTCCAACAAGTTTAGGAAATGATCCCAGAACTTCTTTGCAAATACACAATGTATGAATATGTGTGATATTGATTCATGTTCTTGATGGCACAAATGACAGTTGCTGTTCGAAATTGACATACCTCTTCGAAGTAGACGGTCAATAGTTGGTAAACCATTCATTGCTGCAGCCCAAACTAGGAAGGACACTTTCGTCGGGATGGCTGAATTCCATATGTACTTTGATGGCATTCTTCTTTGTTGATCTTGAGCATATCCTTCTTGTTGTTGTTCGTCAATCATATCCACTCAAATAATTTACAAATGCAGAGGTTATGATGACAATACGGTCAGTTTTGACACCGATGTGGATATCAAGAGACTGCACTCCATAACAAATAATGGTGTATGCTCTCATTATCAATTGAATAAGTTTTGTGTGGTGATATTTCATGCCTTCTAAGAAAATTTTACAGTTCAATTCATTCCACAAGCATACTGAAACAATTTAAGATTTTATAATTCAAAATGTTTAATTAAAAACAATTTTACTTCCAATGAACATATCAAAATGTTCATTGGAAGACAAATCAAAAAAATTTAATTATTATTATAATTTTAAATCAATTAGACATATCAAAACAATTTAAGACAAATCAAACAATTTGAATTAACATTTTAACTACTATCAATTCCTAGCAAGTCACTGTTTTGTTCAAGCCAAAACAAGCATGAGCTCACAATTAGACAAAAAAACGGGATGGTGTTACCCGGAAAACGTGAAGTATTTGAGTCAGAAGAGAATAAAAACAGATTGCAGAACAGTAATTAAATTTACTTGTGATGCAATCTCATTTGATCGTTCTTGTAAGCATGGCATAGCTACTGTAACTGGATAATCATGTGGCAACTTATGGTTTTAACAACTCTGAAAAATGTCCATTTTATTATCAGAAAGACTTCGTCTTTACTAACTGTTACCGGTATCAAACTCAGCACATTGGTATCATTATTAAGTTAGCAGGACACTGGTTATTCTTTTAGGGTCCTTATTAAAATATATAATGTCCCTAGAGCACTGCATGTTAAAATAGATTGTATCAAGCATCAAAGTTACATGAATAAAACACTGCCATAATCAGAAAAATTGTGCCTGATATTTCACCTACAGACATAATTAAACAAGCAATCGCCAGAAAAATGATTTTTTACCTACAGACATAATTAAACAAGCAATCGCAAATTAGAGAGCAACAGGGTGAATTGGTATTCCCATTTGCAAGATGATTTTTGGAACCATGTTATTTTAAAAAAAAAAAGAGGGCAGTTTGGCCTATATTTAACAACAGGGAACTAGATTAGCTCAAGTACATCCAAACACCATCTGATTTTTGTATTTGGCCCGTAATCTTTCGAGAGACGAGCCGTTATTTGTAAAAATCTTAGGTTCAGTTATAGGCAAAAAGAAGTAACAACAAAAAGTTTAATTAACATGTAGACCTACTGGTACTAAACATTTACAAGTCATTCCAGAATTTTGCTGAACACTGGGCGCAAGAAGCACTACATCTCATCTACAGAGGCAGCTCAGAATTGATGCCAAAATAGAGCAAGCAAAAGCAACACTAGAAATTTCAATTGCAATTTTAGCAGATTTGTACCAATATAGATCCTCTATACAGATAAAGTGAAAAGGGTTAATGGTACAATCAGAGTCTACCAAAAACCAAAATTCTTTTGCACTGTATATGAACTCCAACGGAATATCTCTTTACAAACAAGATAATATTCATTTTAGAAACCTGTTAATATTGAGAGAAGAAATCATTGTGTGATTAGGATTCCAGAGAATTGTGTTTCTCTTTGCTGATCTCAAAGAATGTTATTAAAGCTTTCAACATGATACCAAAACTCC